>JBBUKS010000060.1:10289469-10308411 GCA_038050645.1 Hedychium gardnerianum
AGTTAAGTTTTTAATTTTGAATTAATTAAATTGGTTAACTTATCTTTGTTTGGAGTATTATTTTTAATATTTAAATTGTTATTAATTTTTAATTTCAAATTTATTAAATTAGTTAAATTATCTTTGCTTAAAGTATAATTTTTAATATTTAAATTTCTGGTCATGTAGATCATTGTAACTGTTTATTGTACTTATCTATTACGCTGCGTGGTTGTACAATATCCGGATAGGGTATTTTTATCGATTATGATACTGCGTGGATGTGTATACCCGTGTAGGGTATTTATGTGTATTATGATGTATTTATGTATTTAGGATATTGTCAACCGTATAGAGAAAGTACTGTCCGATTTTTATCGGATAAATATACTTTCGAAGCGTGACATAAAAGTCAGAGGGATGCCTTGCTCACTACTTTGGGCCACAATAATGGAATGTGCCCCTGGCTCATGCCTTGAATGGTAATGACAAAGTGACACATCCCTAGCTCATGTGCCTAATGAGTGACAGACTCACCCTAGCTTGCATGTCGATCAAGCAATGGAATCATCGCTTGTTCATGTTTTGAATGACAATGGAAACACCCTTGGCTCGTGCTTTGATCATATGGTTACGCCCTAGCTAATGCACCAATCTCATGTTGAAACAAGGAGCAACATTGTGTCGTGTAATCCTAGACAAAGAAGTTTTTTTCTTCCCAAAAGTGTCGCACCTCTTCAATCATAAGGAAAATCCCTTCATCTCTATAAATATATAAATAAGACTCCTTTCCTTTTTGCTCAAGTCACTACAATACTCAATCAACAATCTATCGTCTTGAGTTCTCCTCCTCTTCTCCACTCTAAGAGTTTCAAATTTAAAGAATTCCTATTTTGAGTTGAAGTTTGTCATATTTTGGAAGATGATTGTCAACCCTGTTGAATTAGGTCATTAACAGCCAGTGAGCTCACTTGTGTGATTGTAAAAAGTTGGATCAAACAATGACAAATTCCAACAATAATTTTAATACGATATTAGTTATCATGGTTGTTGTGGATCCAACTTCCATAGGGGAGAAATTGGCAAAATTTTCTAGGATCGACTTTCAAGAGGTGGCAACAGCTAGCTGACAACACTAAACCTTGTGAAACACAAAAACCACACACTAAAAAAAAGATGATGAATACAATGTTGATAAATTTAGGTTTACTTTAGATTCTATAGGGGAAAACTATCCTTTTGATAAATCACATTCGGAACAAGGGACTCACTCCATCATGATAGGGATAAAATTCCTTGAGTCACGGGAAGGCCACGAGCCTTCCTATAAGTGTGTTTGACCAAGGTAGAATTACCTAAACTTTGTCCCTTATATAAGAATGAAAAGTGAGTTAAGATTAATTAATCTAATGACGGTCATTGTGTATTGATTCTTATGCATTGGGGCATTGTTTGTAAACTCGATTTATATCAAATATAAAATCGAGCACAAAATAGTC
Organism: Hedychium gardnerianum; assembly: GCA_038050645.1. NCBI lineage: Eukaryota > Viridiplantae > Streptophyta > Magnoliopsida > Zingiberales > Zingiberaceae > Hedychium > Hedychium gardnerianum. Next base: position 10,290,948 of record JBBUKS010000060.1, read on the forward strand.
AACTATATATTATGTAAGCAATACATCGCGTAAATTTTTTGCTTCACAAATAAAAAATAATGGATGTGCACAAAGGTATAATTATCAAATTGAGGGATATGGTCTTCTTTGAAGAAATCTTTTGGTATAAACATGAGAAAGAGATAAGTTCAAATAATATAATTTGAGTCTAAGATTGATAATAATCATCAAGTTGATGAAAAATTAAGACACAACAAGAAGGCCAAAGTGACTAAAACTTTCAGACCTTTCTAATCTATAAGTGTAAAAAATGAACTAAAGATAGTTATGGAGGCATTGTCGAGTCTATAATCTCTTTTCTAAAAGGAGGTCGAACATAACAAAATAGAATCCATAATGCAAAATTATACTTGTGAATTAGTAAATCTTCCATCAGATAATAAATCATTGGGATCAACAAATACAAGGCTCGACTCATAGCCAAAGACTATTAAAAAGGAAAGTCTTAACTATTTTAGTAGCTACTCATTTATGATAAAGATCACATCAATTAGAGTGTTGATTATCATAGCACTGATACATGGCGTTAAAATTCACTAAATGGTAATGGAAAACAACCTTCTTGAACAGAGAACTTAATGAAGAAATCTACATGGAACAATCAAATGTTTTGTTGTTCTAGGCCAAGTGACCAAACTGCGTATATTGGTTTGTTCCTTTGTTTGTTTGTGTTTTGAGTTTATGTTTTGGTATGTCACTGTGCACTACATAGTAGACACAAGCATGAAAGCAAAAGCGAATGACTATTCACCCCCCTAGCTGCAATCTCAATCCAACAACTATTGCATGGACCAAATCAAAAGGGTGCACCTCACACTCATTGTTGCATTGCACTAAAGCAGGAGGAACACCTCACACATCCTTTGAGCGACATCCATTAAATGCACCTTTGGCTTACGCATTGAATGGCAACAATCGAGGGGATGTGCCCTTGGCTCATGTGTAGAACGAGTGATAGACATGACCTTGGATCGTTTGCCAAACATGCAAACCACTCATCCCTAATTCACACGCTGAACAGTGACGGACACACCGCTAGCTCACTCTCCAATAAGATAGTGGTGCCCTAGCTTGCACATTGATCGAATAACCATAAACATGCAATTGCCCTCTTGTACATGTCGAAAAAAGAAGCAACATTGTGTCATGCAACCCTGAAAAGTAAGGGTTTATAGTACAAGTGTCACCCCTTCAAGCTATGTCATTTCACCCCTTGAGGAAAACCCTTCGTCCTTATAAATAAGTGGGAAAATCCATCATCCTTTAAATAGCACTTATCTCCTCTTGATCAATTAACTAAAAAACTCAATCAACAATCTCTTCTCTTGAGTTCTTCTCTTGTCCGCTAATAGTTCTAAGAGCATTCACATCAGATTCCCTAAACAAAATTTAAAATTTAGGATAAAAGAACTATTTTATTTAAATTTGAATATTCATTTTTACTGTATAATACATCAGCTTCCTTATAATTTATCATTTTTTTATTTATTATTTCTTTCTCTTTTATAATTTTTTAATATTATCTATGTTAATGGTGGAAATAATATTTAATGCAAACGTGGGTGGAAATAATATTTAATGTTTACGGATGATATTTCATTTCCTAAATTTAGAGAACTATTGTTCATCAAATCTAAATTTAGAGAATGGATAGGATAACTGATGTAGGAATTTTTTTTTAAGTAAAATATAAAATTTAAGGTAAAAATTTTATTTAGGGTATTTGATGTGGATTGCCTCAAAAGTTCTCTAGGACTTTAAATGTTGAGTACTCTCATTTTGAAAGATATTTGTTGATAAAATGTAAGCACCTTGGTAAGGTAATATCATCTTAAAGAAGACCGTTACCTCGACCTTACCACTTACTCAATTAAGTGTGTCGATATCCTAAGGGAGTAACTAAATGATTGATGATATTAAGCTAGTGATGACCAAACTCGAAGGGGTTCGTTGACAAACTTGAAGGGGTTTGTTGACAAACCCGAAGGGGTGTATCTATTAGTTGTGACCTGCGACGCCATATTGATGACCCTGCCAATTGAGCCACTAACTACATGATAAGCTCACTCTCCTACCATAAAAGGTTGGATTGACAATGATAAATTCCAACGACAATCACTTAGCAAATCATCATCCAATCTAAAAGTATTCCTTGTTTGATTGACAACAACTAACACTTTCTTTTAGGGAAATCCAATACTACTAACATCTATTAGATACCAAGTGGTCACTGTCTAGCTGTTAAACCAAGAAACATAGAATATTAAAATTTGCTATCTTGTTGTGATCAATAACAAGAAATGCTTAACTTAGTGTAGCCACATGATTAGTATTGAGTAATTACCCTGATATATAGTAGTTTTCTAAATGATGTCAACTAGCATTCAGGACATAACTGCTTAGCTATACTAAAATTTTTCGCTACTTTGTCATTGTTTCATGGAACTATTGGACTGAGAAGACCATGTACTCCAATCTGTCTCCTGATGGTCCCTTGAGGTTGTATCATTTTATCATCATGGTGACGGCTGTGTTGATACTTCTATCTCAGCTACCTTCTTTCCATTCCCTTTGGCATATCAACCTAGTCTCGGTAATTTTAAGCTTGGCATATAGTTGTCCCGTCACAGGGGGCTGTATTTATGCAGGTTATTTTCAACCTGAATTCTCTTTCTTGTTCTTTAACCCCTCTTATATGTCACCCTTCCATATAAAGGAACATTTATAATTACAATGGAGTGCAAAGAATAAATTCTTCCATTTCCAACTGAAGACCAGTGTTAAGATTTAAAGGATTAAAGTGATAGCCAACTACAAAGGCATATTGACTTGAACTTTCACACTGCACGTTCTAGTAGGACTGCTGTTATCCTTGAAATCCTTATTTTTAAGGAACTGAATTTTCTTTGAACTACACACATGCTGAAACATCTAAATGGTACTTTGTTTTGTTTTATCGCACAATTTTTTATACAATCTTATTCTTCAGCTGCTTAAAGGCTTGATGTTTTTCTTTAATGAAGCCTAACACATATGATAGCATCAATCAAACTTTGTTGGCTCTAGCAATTTTTAAATCTGGTGGATCTAAATATTGATCAAGTATAGTGATTGAGACTCAGATCAGTAATTTGGTCAATACTGCAGAAAAATGAGAAAGTGAGTTCAACATTTCTTAATGGCACACTGTTATATCCCCTAAAACAGTTAACATGTTTGACTGCAATAATTACTTTAACTATAAATAATGCTCAAATTATTTAGTTAGAACCTTGTAACTGATTGATCAATAACACTGAAGGGAGAAATCATGCACCCAACAAATTTCTCAAAATTCTATCTTCCTAAGAGTATTTGCTACTTCCAACACTTATTCTTTGCTTTGTAACAATTTTTGAACCAGAAAACTAAATTGCATGTCCATGTAACTCTTGTTGTTTGCTTTTCTCAGGTCACTCCAAAAATGCTCCGGAAAAAGACTATTCAATGGGCTCCTCAAATGTTCAGCGTACATACGAGGCTTTCACATCCATCTCCATTTTGGCCTCTCTTTATGGAAATGGGATATTGCCAGAAATTCAGGTACACTGTGCGCCATTAGCAAATGGATCTTATATATTGACATAGCGTAAATATGAACATAACCTCATACAGAATAAAGACTCTTACACAGAGACTGTAAAATAAATTTCTTATTAATTGCAAGATAATTTTGCATTGACACTATATTACCTTTATCAACACTAGAAAATAAGCAAATCAGGAAACACAATAATCCTTACTAATTGGCTTCCATCATTATAGTAAGTAAATTGAAAAACGCAACTCTGCTAATTGACTTTCCAAAATAAAATATAGCAAACAAAAGAGAATCCTTTGTAATTACATCATTCTCCCCTACCAAGAAGAATTGGACTTGGTCGAGTGGGGAGATGCGAATCTGTGGATGGGTCTATTGGTCCTTCAAAAAGCTCGGGAGTAAGATATTGAAGTTTGTCCTCAGAAATCCAAGCATTGTAAATTTTCAAAAGTCCTTTTCAATAAACCTGCTATCTTTGGATACTTTTGGTAGGGGATATCATTATTTAAGAATCCATGTCATGCCATGTTAGGTCCAGAAGACAATAGGTCGGGCCAAGTTAGATTAGGGGTAATTTTTTTTTAAAAAAAAGACTTATTTTAATGATATTTTAGTCATCTTTAATTTAAAACAACCAAATTAACATCATAAAATCCAAAACAATTCCTAAAAAAATCATACATTACTTAAAATTTTAACAACCTAATTTTTAATTTTTTTATATAATTTAATTTTTATTATTTTGAATATTTTTTATTGAGTGAGCCCAGGCTTAGAAGCATAGGTCAATCAGGTTTGTGCATGTGCACATGTATGTGTTAGGTGAGTGGATGTGATGTCTTTACGGGATGAATTAATGGTTAGTGCATGAGATGTTGTTATTATGAGGTCTGAGAGTTAAATCCTGATTAATAATCAGGTTCCTGTCTTCTCCCATGTACTCATCATTATTCGGACTAGCTAAACTAGTCATCGTGATTTACCTCCTCTGTGTTGATCCTGCAGGTGAGAACGTTGAAGGTGAGTATTTTGTCTTACCATTATGAGTGAATGTGATGTCATGACGACCCATGACGCGACATATCGTGCCCAACATGATTACGTGTTGCTTACAATTGCGTGTTTGGCTGATTCTGATTTGCCTTTCCTTTCTCATCAGGTTTATGATTGCTAACACTTTGTTGACAGAGAAAGCGTTGAGATAGTCGGAAAAAAAAATGCAGAAGACAGTGCACACTTCACTGTACATATTGACTCAAATCTTGGATCTATGTAAAGACTATTTTTAGCTATATATGAAGGGAAAAATGTGATTAAACTGTGGTTTTAATCTTATCTTTTGAAGAAAAAAATATGAGGTGCTCAAATCAGAGAACTAGCTTGAGTTACTATTTCCTAGATAACTATAGACTGCATCCTTACTAGCTATTATATTAATCACTTAATATTCATTATTTTCATGTCTAGTTGATCTTCAAGCCAATTCTTTCCTTTTTTTTAGCCCTAATCATCCTTCTTGCCTAATCGTAGGCTACCTTAGCGCCACCAGCCACTGGTAAGATGGTGAAAGGCCTGACATTGTGTTACACAGTTGCTTTCTTTTCATTCTGCTCGACTGCAGTGTCTGGTTACCGGGCATTTGGGAACATAGTAAACTCCAATGTTCTTAACAGCTTGTTGCCAGACTCAGGACCTTCCTTGGCCCTGCATGGTTACTTGCCCTTGGAGTCATCTGCGTGCTCCTTCAGTTATTTGCTATTGGCTTGGTAAGACTAAGAGCAATCAAATTATCCCTTTTCTTTCAAAGCTTATTGTCTATTGGTGGTTTAAAATTAGATGCAACTTAATTCTAGGAACAAAGATGTCTTGATTCTAAAAAGCCCAATTGTCACATTTATTGTTTACTTCGAATCTTGAAGTCAAAGTCAAACAGATTTAGAAAGTCATTAATGCTTTGGCATGTTGATGTTCTAATTCTAGGTGTACTCCCAAGTTGCTTATGAGATATTGGAGAAGAACACAGCTGACATCAAGCAAAGCAAGTTTTCAAAGAGAAACTTTGTACCTCAGTTGATCGTCAGAACTATCTACATGGTATTGTGCGCATTCATGGCTGCAATGCTTCCATTCTTCGGGCACATTGTTGCTGTTGTAGGCGCGATCGGTTTCATTCCTCTGGATTTCATTCTCCCCATGCTGCTATACAACATCACCATTGGCACTTCAAAGCGCTCGGCAGTGCACTGGCTCAACATCTTCATCATGATTGTCTTCACTCGAGTGGGTATTATGGGCGCATTCGCGTCTATCAGGAAGATGGTTCTCGATGCCCACCATTTCAAGCTGTTCAGCAATGATGTAGTGAATTGATGAGGAATAAAACTAATTGTGTACCAAAATCCCTTGGATTTCTTTGCAATTAAAGTGTTCGGACTTCAATTAATTTTAGAGATCTTCTCTTCTGGTTTGGTTATTGAATAAATGTGGAGCATAAGTTTAGAAGTCGACTTTCAAAATATTTATCTTATTTGAGATTTAAATTTTGATTTTTTTTTTTAAAACTCCTTCGAGTACTTTATCACTACACCATATCATATCATGGGAGCAATAAAAAGATTTTTTTTTTCTATAAAAGATGCGGGGGCAATAAGAAGAGTTTCTTGTCTATAAAAGATATTATGTTAAATTCTAAAACAAAATTATAAATAAATTTGGATATATCACTCGACATGTTACACAAAACAAACTTAATCAACTTAACATTCAGTGAATTTGCATGTATTAGAACTGAAATATTGTCTCAGTTGAACTTGATCAAGTATTTGTTTAGCTTTGTAATCGACACTAACTACGGATAAAAGTTTGTCCTAGACACTTTGAATTTCGGATAAGCAAAAAATAAATTGTGAAAAAAGTTAAAAATAAAGAAAAGATATTGTTATTTGAGCAAATAGTTAACAAATGCTTTGACACCTCTAAACTGGAGATCACTCTATCTATTGCCCCATCAGTGATTCGAGAGAGCAGGAGGCAGCAGATCATCCAAACGGTTGACAAATTCTTGGGACCAGAAGGATGGTCAGCATGAGGCAAGAACAGGCATAGCAGCTAAGGGATCAGAGACTGATGGTTCGGAGGAGGCGACCTTAATCATTGGGTGTCAAGTCAAGGGACAATGCACTAGTTTCCGAGCGAACCAAGGAAGAAGACACTACAGTTACATACAAGGATCCGCGCTGAGCGCATGATCGCCAGCGGGATTCACAAGTTCCTGCAGAGCAGTGGAGCCGCTGGAAATTAAATGCTAACCACAGTTATACAACGATATTTAGTAAGTTCTTACATTGCCAAAACTTGATTTTGTTCAGATAAAATACAACTTATATATCTTTTGCATTTTCTTTTTCTACTCATTTCACTCCAACTAGATTTATCTCCCAGTGAAAATGCACTATAAAACAGAAACCCCATACTATAAATAGCTGCAAGATGCAAAACCTCAATGCAACAAGAGAAGGTTGTTCCCTACTAAAACCTTGGAACACCATGCCTCTCCCATGATCCCTCTGTTGGGAAACTTCTCATTCCTCCTTGACTGACAGTGGAGTAGTTTAGAGATGAAATAAAACTTGAGGTGGCCAAAATGACAAAACCGCACTGCACTCACTGGCTGGCAAAGCATCATATTTGTTAATTGGCCCAAGATTCACTCGTGCAGGCCATTGTCATCCGCATGGTAGTTTCCATTGGCTAGGCCATTGCTAAGTTCTTTCATATTCCCATGCTGGTAAGGTCCTGGTGTCATGGGACCATCAGTTAAATGGCATCTTGGTGTTGTGTTTTCGGAACAAACAGTTCCTAGCAACGAACCAAGCTGCCCGCACGAAGCAGCGATTAGTCCTGTCAAACATTTCGTGAAAGAAACATTGAAATGAGACAAACTACAGAAAATAGCACTTCCATTAGTATAGTTGAAAAACTCCAAAGAAAAACATGAACAAAATTTAAGGTGGAAGACAAATTGCAACAGAAATCACAACAAAGCAGTAGAGTGAAAATATTGGAGGCCATCGCCTGGTACCCTGAATGATGGAATATTACAATAAAGGACACATCATATCATATATTGATCCTTCACAGAGGTACACAATTCAGTCCATGTTAGTTTTGTTATTATGGAACATAATAATTCAAGAATTTGCAACAAATCAGCAGACCCTTTGTACTGCTACTCTCACTAAAAAAGAAAATGAGACCTGATTGCGATCTGCTAAGTTGCGTAACAGTACAACTTTGCACATCCAAAGATTTTTAATTAATAACTTATGCAGTTATAACCTTGAAGTCTGCGATAACCAAACTAGTAAGAATACCAGCTCCAATGAATTTGAACTTCAAAGATAAAATCCTGTATCTGTAAATGCTATGTGTCGTTAACAACTAACTATTGGAGTTACTAACAACAGTGCCAGCTGTACAATTAAGGGACAAGTAGCAAGTGTGAAGCACAAAGAACATGACCTTAGACATTTGCATCCCTGACAGACAAGCTATTAAAAACATAGTAATGCAATGCAGATAGGAGAAAAATATGAAAGAGACCAAAAAAAGAGAAAATGGTGTTCTTTTTTCAAACAAAAGATAGAATGAGAAAAATTGGCCATTGGCTAGCTACCTATAAACCCTTGTTGAACACTTGATATATGTCCATGAACACAAATCCAATCTCAACATAAATACATAAATAAAACCATTGCCTAATGGGAAAACATGCTTTCTCATTAGACAGTTCTGAATGAAAAAGTGTTAATTGTGAATTGCCAAAAGAAAAACACATGGAATCCATAAAACTCTCAGTTCAGAACCCATTCAGACAATAATACCACAAAATTTCTAGATGTGGAGTTACCTAAGAAAAGGGCAGATGGTTTTCCAGGTCTAGATTTGAATTCTGGATGAAATTGCACTCCAATAAAATAGGGATGATCAGGTAGCTCAATAATCTACATCAAAGAGTAATGTAACAGATAACAAAGCAGAATTTGAAGAAACATTTGAATGTGAGAATCATCTTCTGCACACCTCCATTCGCTTTCCAGTTTCATCTTTACCAACAAAAGTAAGCCCAGCCTTCTCAAATTCTGGGACCATATCTGGGTTTACCTGTAAAATTCAGAATCAAAATATTTAGTGTTTGTAATACAACATAATACTAGAATGTCATCGGATTTAAATTTTAACTGACCTCATATCTATGTCGATGCCGTTCATCAATAAAATTGACATTGCCATAACTACACCAAAGGTAAAAAAATCAACAGTTTGCATTCCCAGAAAGAAATAAAAAAAATGAAAAATTTAAATTTGAAAAATGCAATAAAAGTAGGCAAGAATATCTGTGCTCACAGCCTTGCAGATTTACAGTTGGTGATCACAAAATGTGTTCTCCTAGATCCAAGCCTCATTGTACCTCCCATATGAGTTTTTGAGCCCTTCAGATCAAATCCAAGATTTGTAAGTTAACAGAAACTTGACGATTCTGCTGAAAGTAACATATGAAGATTGACTCATTTATTTACCTCAGGCATGAAGATAATACATGGTGTCTTTGCATCAGGGACAAACTCTGTACTGTTTGCATGAGGTAACTTCAGGACAGAACGAGCAAATTCAATCACAGCAATTTGCATGCCAAGACAAAGGCCAAGGTAGGGCACTTTGTTTTCACGGGCATATTTAGCAGCAAGTATTTTTCCTTGCACGCCTCTGTCTCCAAAGCCTCCGGGAACTAGAATGCCATCAGCCGCCTGCATCAAGTCATTGTCCATATAATTGTATACAAACATCAAAACACTTGTCGCATAAAAAGAAGGAATTTTTTTTATCTTGATTAAATATGAGAATTTCAAGGCAGTACCAACTCACCTTCAATAGATCCCATGCTTTTCTATGAAGTTCAGGTTCCTATATTAGAAAAAAGAACATTAAAGAAGCAATGGAACAAAAAGGGATGAGAGAGGCGAGAAGGTAAATGAACCTCTTTTTCCATAGTTTCTTCAAGGTCAGTGGATGCTACCCAATCAACAATCAATTTCTTGTGGCATGCAACAGAAGCATGCAAAAGTGCCTGATAAAAGGGTCACAAGCTAATCAACAATAAGTTAATATCCATCAAGAAAACATGTGTGGGTATATTGGATGCTTAAAACTTGGTGTTTTATTCAGGTGGTAGATTCCTTGGTATTGCTGTTGCTATATCCTTCTATGAAGCTTAACGGTGGGAAAAGATACTGCAAGCCATCACCAAAAGTTGGGACTTGGGAGTTACATGGCCTTTACCATCAGTAAAGCAGACAAAGGTTTGCAATGCATATATAATAGATGTGTCTCAATAAAAAAACATTAGTTATTACACTCAAATGATCCCAGAAAACAGTAACACCTAGTACAGTTAGCCTCTAGTTTCCAGTTTCAAGTCTAAAGCAAGCTGCTGATCTTTTAGTAATTCCAGAGCCGTGATAACTCCAGAATATTTGAGCCTCTGTTATAGTAGGTAGAATAACCATGGCTTCTTATAAATAACTCCAAGAATCGCAGACCAATTAAAACTATAATATTTATATGCATCTCCTTAAGTTTTGCTGGCAAAACATAAAAAACTATTGATAGTTTTGCAGTAGTTAACGAATGGTAAATAACAGTATCTTTATTTCTTCCTTTTTCTCATTCTCCACACCAATAGGTATATGCAACTTTCTCCAAAGGATGAATTGTTAACAAATAATCATACACTAGAGGCATAATAACTGAGATACATCAAAACCCCGCAACTTTCCCCAAAGGATGAGATGTTAACAAAGCAATCATAATACACTAGATGCATGGCAGCCAAGAGACATAGGACACAAACCTGCCAATTCTTGCCAACTAATTACAGTAAAGGCACTCAAAATGATTAAAGCAATCACTAGAGACATGCAGAAGCAATTACTCCTCAAACAGAACTTGCTCTTCAGTTTTAAGCTACCGGACAATAACAAATTACAAAATGTCTAATGAAGAAACAAAATGGTACAATTTTACTAGTCATATATCTCACCTTCAAGACAGAGAGGTAAGAATCAGAAAGCCCAGTATATTTTCCAACCATCACAATTCTGACCTAAGAAGTCAATAACAAACTCATTCAGTGATCAATAAGACCCAAGAGTGCAGAACAGAGAAAAACATTTGAGCAGAAGAAAGAAACTCACAGGATCCTGCAGTGAGTCGCAGATATTTGCTCTTCTTGTCCATTCATCCAACTGAGGCTCCTTAGCAAATCTGTATATATCAAAAAACAAAGGGACAGAAAGAAAACCAGTAAGGAGCCTTGGCAACTGAGCATATGATGATAATAATAAACTAAAACTGTTGGGTTCAAGATACAAACCCTTGAAGTTGCAAAACTTCTATGAGAGCTTCATGTGCCTTTTGCTTCTGCAAAAGGATGTTAAAGAACATATTTTGTCAGACAAGCAGCTGTGTGCAGAATTTGGAAACTCACGATATTGAGAATTTTGGGGCCAACCTTTAATAGTAAAGGAATATGCCAAATATTAGAAACATCGTGAAGGGTGACAATATTTGATACCTGCAAAAAGTTCCGTTCATCAATTAGCACCAGGGTTATGCAATATGCTCTTTATAACATCAAGATTTTAAGTAAAGAGTGTCATGGTAACTTTACAATACCGGGACATGACAGAATTGTGAAAGTTTTTCTTTAACATTTCCCTCCAATGGCTGCCAAAAGCAATGACATAAACTACAATCAAGAACCTTGATGAACAGAGAACCATAACGAGGAGAGAGTGGATGACAAAACCTTTGCGCTGCGGCAAGCAAGAATATTTGGTGTCAATCCAAGTCCTCTTAGACCACGAACACTATGCTGGGTTGGCTTAGTTTTCTAGATAGATGCACAAATATGTTTGTAGTCATAAAATATTATCTATATTAGGAATTATTAATTATTTTGCATCAGTTAGGGTATGACAACCAGAGTAGCATTAATTTTTACCTGCTCACCAACTACGTTTAATACTGGTACAAGGCTGACATGAACCAGACAGAAATTACCAGGACCTGTACAGGAACGGATAACAAAGTATCATATCCTCCAACTAAAAAAAAAAGCTAATTTCAAAGGCATCATAAACAGAGGCAGGTAAAGTTGGCTCACCAACACGGTAAGAAAACTGGCCCAAAGCTTCAACAAACGGCATTGATTCAATATCGCCTACATCGATATCATATTGCCATTACTTCCCATTCATGACAAATAACTTCAACGCAAGTACATCTGTCATATTGTCTTATTCACCCTTTTTGAAAACCTTGAAGGACAACATTTTACCTATAGTTCCACCTAGCTCTATGACACAGACATCAGCTGGTCCTTCTTTGCCATCCACAGGTACCATAGCTACTCGTTCAATCCACTCTTGTATAGCATCGGTAATATGTGGAACAACCTAAAACAAAGAAATGATGACCGTGATGATGATAAAGAAAGCATCAACAGTTTCAATGATCAAAAGTTTGCTCCTAAGCGGACTCGCACCTGGACTGTTTTTCCTAGATAGTCACCCCTCCTTTCCTTATCAATCACAGACTGCCACCAAACAGGACAGGAACCAAATTAAACTATAATAAAGCTTACAAATAGAAAAATGAAATGCTGAAAGGAAAATTTATGAGACATAGGCATACCAGTGTTGACCCCTGCAAACTTAACATAAATCAGTATACCTTTTATATACAACCATAACTATATAAGTACCTGATAAATCTTCCCAGTTGTGATATTATTATCACGAGTTAATGTGATATCAACGAACCTTTCATAATTTCCAAGATCCAAATCAACCTTCAAACAAGAAAGTAGCAAAAGTAGAAGAATATCAACTGTAATATCTAGAAAAATAAAGTTGTGCTCATATTTGACAACCAGTTACCATTAGTAAAGGCTACTGTATCACTAAATCCTTAGTGATAAACTAAGTGTAGAAGGCATATGCGAACATAGAAAACGTTTTACCTCGCCACCATCATCTAAGACAAATACTTCCCCATGCTCAAACGGAGACATAGTTCCAGCATCGGTGTTTAAGTAAGGATCTGCATAGGTTCAATTATCAGCAACAAGCAGAAGAGAGCACGGGCATAATAAAGGAATCAAGTAGCATAAAACCAAAAAAAAAAAGAAGATGATAGTTAAAGGTCTTTTCGTATGAAGTATCAATAAAGTTGTTAACTAAAATTAATAGCACATGAAAAACTTTTAACCCAAACTGAAAATTAAAAGTTGAAATGAAGATGTCTACGAAGATCGTGAAAGTTTATTTCCTCCAGTAAACGGGAAAGACTAAAGTCAGTCGGATCCATTTCCCCTGGTTGACCGCAAAGAAATCATAAAAGTCCTTTATGAAAGCGGGCAAGCGAAGCAAACATTAGAAATTCTTTATGTCGTCTTTGGATCGACCCCTTAACCCCTTTTACATTTTAAGGGAACTTTATAGCATCAAAAGGATTGTTTGCGTGTCCTCGAGCATCTAAAGTGTGAATAAATCAATAGAGTTAAATCCAAACAAAGGAGATGCAGAAACAAAAGTCAAAGCAATTCCAAGAATCAGGTGTCGGCAGCAAATAAAGAATGAAAAAGCGTGCCACTGGAATGGTAAAAGCGCCAATCGCTACCTGAAAAAAAAAGAGTCCGACATTTATCACCGTGACGGATGAAATTACGAAAATCCGTAAAAACAAATTTGTAAAGCGACCTTTAGGGATAAATACAAGACCACTTTTGAGAAACCCTACATCCAAACAAAAAACTCTCCGAAAAATCTACAATATTAAAAAGCTAATTTCTGGATGGATTAGCAAACAAAGGCCGACTACAGGAACACGACAAGGAAAGCACGGGCCAAATCGCGATTCCCGTTTATCGTTATCGATAATCACGCCCCAAATGAACCTCATTTACGAAAAAGAGTTCTTCCAAAAAGAAGAGCGGACAAATAGATCAAACAAAAGCAGGTAAAGGTGATATGCACGTCGCATGCAAAACTCGTGAAGAACATCCACTTTCTTCCCAGAAGACATAACAATAACGGGAAAAAGGAGGCGATCCGGTAAGCACCACCATTTGAGATGCACATATCCAGGTAACAATCAGGCGATTTGAGGGGGAAAAGAAAGGCAAGTACCGATCTTTATTAAGGTAACGCGAAGGCCGCATGCCTTGAGGAGGACCCCAATACTACTCGCCGTCACCCCTTTCCCCAATCCACTCACCACTCCCCCGGTCACCAAGACGTATCTCATCTTCTTCTCCACGAGAATCCGCACCCGATCGAAAGAGCGCGAGACGAGGAAGAGAAGGCGAGTCCAAGATTTCCCGCTCGCTCTTCCTCCCTCTCTCTCAAATCTCTTCTTCCTTCCCTGCGCTTCGTACGGAGTCGCCGAAGACGATTGCGAAGACGCTACGGAGGCGGGGATTAAATAGTTCAAGCGACCCAAGAGGCCAAAACCCTCCCGAGTCCCGTCGATTCTAGCATTTAATATCTTCCTAAAATCATAAATTATATATATATATATATATATATATATAGACTACATGTAGCCATGTACCACGGCACCCAGTTTTCAAATAGCGGACTCAGTTTTAAGGCTATGAATGTCTTTTACTAAAATTTATTGATAAATTTAAAAAATTATATAAATAAATTAAAGAGATTATTTAGAGTAAACAATATCAATTTGATATAAACTTTACATGATTATAAATGACTTCTTTTATATTAAAATCCTTAATAAAATATTTAAAATTTTATTCATTTTTAATCAGATATTAAAAAATAAAAAGTATTTTTTTATTAATCTTCTTTTATATTTTTTTATTAAATCTTCAAAAATAAAATATATATATATATATATAGATAACTTTAATCGTTCATCATCAGTTTAATGTTATAATTTTTTTAAAAAAAAATTGAGTATTTGGGATCATCAATATCTTTTGTACGAAAGTCTTTAATAAAAGAATTAAAATTTTATTTTTTTATTCGATTTGGTTAAATTTATTTTGATTCGATTTAAATTATATATATATATATATATATATAGGATTTTGATAGTCTATACACCTTATCCTATATAACCATATACACCTACTGAGGTGGTATAATTCTGATCACTGATTATATCACACATATTTTGATCAATGATGTACAGGTAACCACCTCAGTAGATGTTCATGGTTATACAGGATAAAGTGTGCAGACCAACAGAACTCACTATATATATATATATTTAAATTTTAATTTAAGACTGAGATAGATTGAAAGAGAAATTTAGAAAATTAAACAAGTCTTTGAAAAAAATACCACATGTAGCATTAATACGTCATGTGACATTTTTCTCTTTGTTTTTTTTTTCTTTTTAGTATTATAAAAAATAAGAAAAGTGGGAGGATATTTTGTAGTTCCTATGTCATATTGCTAAGTGGATGGTTATTATCAAGTTATGAAGAGATTTGGATACGGTTAACTAATAAGGTTAAATAGAACTATAAACAACTATTTTAATGATGATGATTAATTGGATAACGTCGGATTTAGGGTGATCGGTCTGATTTCATAAAAAAATTTCATCGGCTAATAGGGTAAATCGGGAAGCGCTAATAGAGACTCATCCAAATGACCAGTATTCTAAGGTCCGCTTTTCATTAAAAAGAAAATTTTCTGCAATGCGCTGTAACTGAGATTCGAACTTTAGACCCCTTAATTATTCATTGAAAAGTCTAATCATCGCATCATTACTTCGGGACTAAACAACTATCTTAATGGAAACATATAAGAAAGCCCTAAAGAATAACTCAAGGGATAATTAAAAAAGTAAAATGTCATAATTTAAATCGAGTGATTATATTTGCCCTAATAAAAAAGGTCATATAAAAGCACTTTAGTTTTGAATTAATATTTGTGAGATCATATGTAATTCAAATTAGTAATAGAGTTTAGGATTCATAAGCTAACGATATAAAAGCATTTTTAGTTTTGAAGTAATATTTGTGAGCTCTCATATAAGGTGAATTTTAATTCGAATTAGTAATAGTGTTTAGGGTTCATAAGCCAAGCATCTCATTAACTCCTAAATGTGGGGAGATATCACAATTTGATTTGGAACAAAAAGTTCAAATTGTCTTTTTGACATAGGAGGGATCTATTACTTGAATATGATGATTATAAAAAAAAATTCATAGGGATATTTTAAAAAGATAACTAATTAAGTTCCGTGCTTAAAAATATATATTAAAAAGTCACTCAAAAATAAATATAAAATATACATTTTAAATTTTTTTAATAAAAAAATGACTTAAAACTTATAACTTAGTAGAACCTTAAGCGGTTAAAATGATAATTCATGTTCTTTAAATAAAAACAAAAATAAAATGTTCAAGCTTGATTGAAAACACAAATTAATACTACACATTAAAAATGTAAAAGACTAAGCCATGAGATTTTTTTTGTTTATTTACTTGTTAATATTTTCAACTTGTTTGTTAATGTTGTTAAATACAATAATTTAAATAATAAAATAATATGTATTAACAGGGAAATAAAATTTATGAAAATTATTGAAATTTTTTCTGAATTTAATTGGAGCTAATTAAAGGAGATTACGGAAATATAAATAACATGCTTTTGGAAGGCCTGCTTGGAGTATCAATTAAATTGAGAGTTGATTAGATTCATTAAAACTAAGGTTTGAAATAATTAAAACTAAGTTATATATCATTAAAACCTAAGTTGAATTTATTTAATTATAAATTGAATTAATTAAATCCTTATACATATTATTAAACCTAAGTTCTAATTAAATAAAACCTAGCCTTCAATTAAGCCTTAAATCGATGAGATCTCTTCTCTACTAGACGATTTCATCGAGTTTTCTTCTCCTCCTCACTCGACAAACAGTCTCCACCCTTCTCCTCTCCTTATTCACCGTCGCCGCTCTTTCCCAAAGGATCCATCAACCTCAACGTCGACCGCCACCCTCTTCTCTCCTTCACTCATCTCTCTCGATTCCTCCTCTGATCGACGCCACCGATCGTGGCCTTCGCCTGACGCCGTCACCGCCGACCCAGCTTCTCCGATTGCCATCACCAGCGGCCGACTTCCATCACCAATGGTCACCTCCCTATTTCGGCCTGAAATTGACCATCTGGGTTAGACCCAAACCCCAGATATTCCCCTGTTCCGGCCAGCATGACTAGATCCTTACTTCCAGTCATCGTCGACGGTCGAATCCGGAGCTCCGACCGTCACTGTGTTGTCGACCAGCCTCAGCTGCAGCCATTATTCCATCTTAGCTACTAGATTGACCAAATCCATTGCGTGGAAGATCACTCCGGCCAATTCAATTGTTGTCGACCAGCTCCGGCCACCCCAGAATCGTCGGCCACTTTAGTCCAGATCCAACCACCACAAACAACAGGTAATTGATCTGGGTTGTAAGTTTAGATTGTGTAGTTGAGTGTATTGGCAATAGGGGATCATGTTTTGGATGATTGCAGAGGTAAGCTATTGATTTTTGGCCAGATCAAGGGTTGCCGATCAGATCCTTCTCCGGCCAATGGGTGAATCCGGCTGCTCCTGATACTAGGTAAGTTATGGTTGTGAAGTTTGGTTGGAATGAGAAATGGTATGTTAGTTGTATTGTTTAGTTATTTTTGGATTCAGTTGTGATGTTTAGAAGCTTGAATATGAACTTGTTGTATCGGTTTGTAGCTTGGGTACCTTTGAATTGATGGATGGG
>JBBUKS010000060.1:10309949-10330453 GCA_038050645.1 Hedychium gardnerianum
AATCCCTACAAGAATATAAGCATGGAAAATAAGGAGATGAATATGCATTAGGGACATTAACTAGCATCATAATGAAACTGAAATCCTAGAATCATCTTCCCATAAACCTTCTTAACTCTCTCATCTCCTCTCTCAAGACTCTCTCTTTCTTACTCTCTCACAAACTCTCTAGTTCTCAAGCGTACAACTAACCGTAGATTGTCTAGATAACTTACTTTGCGAAATAACTAGTACTTAATCAACAGTCATTGTGAATACGATAATCTTTTATATTACTAACGACGTAACCGTGCACTTGCGGGAGCGTAACATCCTTCCAGGTACCTGGTTCAGCAGTTTTTTTTTAAATTAAGGCTTATATTTTCTACATCACAGAATTAGCATATACATAATATATAATATAATAAATATAGTTCGACAGTCTTGGGACTGTTTGATTTTAACTTTTGGGTTTCCTTGAAACCCTAGGTCAAATCGATGCCTATTGTTCCCTTAAAGGGAAACACGTCCTCACCTACTCCTCTCAGGAGAGTTTACCTATTGTCGAACATCTGGACCTCCAGACTTTTTGGACTTTCGCTTAGCATCTGATCTCGACCTCCGAGACTTCCCGCTAGACATCCGGTCCTCGACCTGCCTAGACTCCTTCCTGGTGTCATCGATCCCCATGGCTTTCCTCCTAGTGTCCTCGACCCCTAGGACTTCTGCCCGGTATCCTTGATCTGTCAAGATTTTACTTAGTCTCCCGGACCAAGACTTCGTTGCCCAATCTCCCTGATCAGGTCTTCTTGCCTAGTCTACTGAGCCTAGCCTCAACTAGGACTTTCACCTTGTCTAAGTTCCCTTAGGACTTTCTGCTTGTGCTTCCTGCACACTCAGTCAGACTCATTAGATAACAACAAACTTTAACATTGAACCTTTGTCATCTATCAAAGCATAGATTTGATTAGCTTGTGCTTCTAGCAACAACATAAGAATCAATTTGATATCATTGCTATTGGGGTTGTAAACAAAGTTTCACATTAAAATGCATAGAAAAGATCATGGGCTTATAAGGAAAAGATATCTTCATTGGTATGAGACCTTTTAGATAAAGCTCAAAAATAAAACCATGAGAGTTTAGGCCGAAAGAGGATAATATTATATCATTATGGAGATATTTAAATTCCTTTAGTCCTAACAATTGGTATCAAAGCTCAAACTGCCAAAAAGTCTAATCACTAACTGTGCACAAGAGCTATGGTCTAATCGAGCCATGTGACTATAATATTAACCTCAAACAAAGAAAGTGAGGGCTCCCGTATCTGGATCAAGAGGATCAGACACCAAGCAGGAAGTCCTAGTAGGTTGGGTGGACCAAGGGGCAGGAAGACCTAGTAGCAGGAAGACCTAGTAGGTCGGTTGGACCGAGGGGCAGGAAGACCTGGTGGGTCGAGGATCGTACGTCAAATGGAGGGGCTTTCCACTTGAGGGGAGCTCTGTGGTCCTTCGTTTGAGGGGTGATTATTGGGGTTGAAAGGTTGCAAACAAAGTCCTACATTGAAAATACAAGGAAATATCATGGGCTTATAAGGGAAAGATATCTCTATTGGTATGAGGCCTTTTCGGTAAAGCCCAAAAATAAAATCATGATGGCTTAGGCTCAAAGTGAATAATATCATACCATTGTGGATATATCTAAATTCCTTCGGTCCTAACACTTACTAAACATAAGATTGTTAGTATCCGATTTATTGATGATCATACCTTAGAGACTTTAGGAATTAGGGATGATATTAATTGGATGATAAATAGAATAGGGTGAGATGGTTTGATGAGTATGAAATATCTCACCTACCCTAGAGTCACCCTTGAATTTTTGAGTTCTAAGGAAGCAAACATCTTAACTAGAGAGGGGTGTTATGAGGGAAAGATTACTTTTCAGATGTTCAATAAGGATTATGAGTAGACTTTGGAGGAGTTTAATATG
Organism: Hedychium gardnerianum; assembly: GCA_038050645.1. Taxonomy (NCBI): domain Eukaryota; kingdom Viridiplantae; phylum Streptophyta; class Magnoliopsida; order Zingiberales; family Zingiberaceae; genus Hedychium; species Hedychium gardnerianum. Next base: position 10,311,919 of record JBBUKS010000060.1, read on the forward strand.
TGTTATGAATTACTCTATGGTAGAGAAAGGAGACTGCCTAAAAATTTTAAAGGTAATTCTTTTGGGGAAGAGATCACATAATTAGATGAAGGATAGGACCCCTCTTGATCTATAGCCTCAACCATCCAAAACCCCATTTTCTGCTACCTTCACCAAGTTATGACTCACACTATCTTTGGATGTGGAGACAGCGATGGTGTGTTGCGACAGAGTGAGTTACTTTTTCTATGGGCTATGATTAATAATGTTAATGTTGATACAGGATCCCATTTTACTCGGCATCTTGTCAAAATTGGAAAAGTCTCGACGGGGACTATTGTTTTCGGTGGATTGATCACATGCATAGCTATGACCTTAGGATGTGATCTTGATGGACTTGAGGTTGTTGGAGGTAGTTCGAGGATTGATCTTAAGGCATGTTTAACGATGAAAATGATTATTAGTGATGGATAGAGTTATGACCCAGTTATGAGAGATCATCTACCCCTTCGATTGTCCGATCCTGACCGCACCATAATTCGGAACCAAGCCAATTGTCTCATGTCCAATGTTGCACCGACCCCCACCCTCATGGAGCTTCCTAGATACCCCCCCCCCCATCCTGTAGACCCGAATATACTAGGCATTCTTTTTCTTTTGGTGATTCTTCTACAAGACACTCAGGATTTGACTTCTGATGTGCGTAGATTATACATATTTTTAGGCATTGTTTGTTACACATTTATCTGTATTTGATGAGCATGATCTACACTCTCGCATCCTATTTCATTGCTATGTGATTACTTTTACTACTTTAATTGAGATATCTACTATTTTAGTATTTTGATCGACAGAATGTAATTTAGAGCAAATATGGAGCAACACGGACATTGGAGCAAGCTTGGAGGGAAACAGCCAAGCAAGGTCGTGCCTCACATGCACGGTCATGCCTTCTTAAGCTAGAGCAAGGTCGTGCCTCTTAGGCATGGCCGTGCTTAGTCAATCGGCTTCTCCAGTAGCACTTATGGTCTGGTCGTGCCTTCCAGGTACGGTCATGCCTTTTCATCAGCTTCTCCAAGTTTTCTAGCAAGATTCATGGCTCGGCCATGCCTCCCAGGCACACCCGTGTCTTTTCAGTCATGCCTTCATTAAGTTCCAAGAAACTTGACGGTATGGTTGTGCCTCTTAGGCACAACCGTGCCAACTCCAGCAGAGATTTTAGTTTTTCCAACAGCGTTCACAGTGCGGTCATGCCTCTGAGGCACGATCGTGCCATTTTCTAGAGCATAGTCTAGATTTTTTCACAGTTTAGCTGTGCCCATGGGGTACGACCGTGCCTGGCTCCAACAGTTTGTCACGGCACGGTCGTGCCACACAGGCACGACCATGTCACATTACTTATGTCTCATGTGGGGAATTTATAAAAGGGGTCGTACATCCCCTTTTAAAGGGGAGAAGGGTTTTCCCCTTGAGGGAACCCACAAGGTACATATTGGAAGTAGATTTCGATGATCCGTCCATCTCCAAAGCTTGGATTTCATCCGAAAACATCAGCATCATCTCTCTAAGCATTTTTTTTCTCACTATTCTCAATTTTGATTGTAAGAATGTTTCTTCTCTTGTATTTGGATTGTAATTACCTTGCTATGGAGTAGATCCTTCGGATTCTAGGATGTAGGAAGTAGTTTTGATGTAATGTTGATGGGTAAACTATGGATTTGCCAATTTCCTTATCTAATGATATGTTTACGACTTGTTCCATGTGTATGGTGTCTTGTTTGTGTTTGATTTAATGTGTGTGTGGTGAATGCATATGGATGTGAAGGGTTGGTCATCATGTAGAGGAGGTGCTCTGGATTGTATAACCAGGGGCCCTTAATGACAGAGGATATCCCTTTAATCAGACTTTCCAGAGTCATCATCTTGAAATGGGGACCAATTCACCACAAGGAATTAGCTAATTAGAGTCTAATGGGTTTTCACCAATTTGATGTTAGGAAGTGAGGGGGCCCTTACGTGGCAAGGGGTATCCCTTTAACCGAACTTTATATGTTACCTCTTCTACTTAATAGCATTAAAAGAAAATAGTGTAACACTCCGGTGTAGCCTTCATGGGTCCATATCGATAATTTGGTTAAAATTCTTACAAGAATGTAAACATGGAGGGTAAGGGGATGAACAATTCATAGTACATCAACTAGCATCATAATAAAATTGAAATCCTAGGATCACCTTCCCGAACCAATTCCTCCCTCTGCGATCATTTTGCTCTCATTGGATCTCTCTCTGTCTCTCTCTCCCTCTCCTATACTCTTGTTCTAAAGCTTTTACACGAACTTCAATTGTTTAGCTAACTTGCTTTACAGACTTAACTAATGATTAATCAATAGTCTTTGTGGATCATATTTTTATTATTTGACGACTTGACCGTGCACTTATGGTTTCGATAATAAGTTTTTGGCACTGATGTCGAGGACTGTTTTAGATTGACATTAGTTGATAAGGAATTTAGTTACTCTAGATGTTTTTCTTTTTTCTAATAAATTCTACATTTTCTTGTCTTATGAATAGGTTTGCATTTCAATTTGCTTTCTCATAAATTCTGTAATTTCTTCTTTGAAATAATTCTATTTTGGAACTTTGTTTTGAAGGAGAGTTGGAATTATTCGTTTGCATGAGAAGGTCAAATATTATAGGAGATCTTTTACCTGTTGATTCTGAGATTGACAGAACATTCAGAAGAAGAAGAAATTTACAAAGACAATTAGAAGAAGAGCAAGTACAATCTACCATAGCAAACAAATTATTGAAGGATTATGCAACACCATATACAAGGGGCCTAAGGTCTAGCATCACTATACCTTTTATTGAGGCTAACAATTTTGGAATCAAACTTGCAGTTATTTCTATGGTTCAACAAAATCAATATGGGAGAGGACCCACAAAAGACCCCAATTAACACTTGAAATTTTTTTATGAAATTTATGGAACCATGAAGATGAATGGAGTTTCAGCAAAGGTTATCAGATTATTGTTATTTGGGTTTTCATTGAAGGATAAAGAAAAAACTTGGTTCAACTCTTTGTCGACCAACAGTATTACTACTTGGGAGCAATGTGAACAAATATTCTTGTAAAAGTTTTATCCTCCAAGCAAGACTGCCCATATGAGAAATCTAATTGCAAGCTTTATGCAAAAGGATGGAGAATCACTTTATGAAGCTTGGGATAGATTCAAATGACTTCTTAGACAGTGCCCCCATCATGGACTATAGAAATGGCTCGTCATCCATAACTTTTATAACGGAATTAATTATCAAATAAAGGTGTTCTTAGATTCCGCAGCAGGCGGAGTTCAAATGAACAAAGGATTTGATGAAGTCGAAGAAATTATTGAAAGAATGGTACTAAATCATCATCCATGGGCATTGGAGGGAAGAAATCCAATCAAAATTCTCCAAAAATATGATGTGAATACATGGATTTATTTTTTGCAAAGATGGATGCTCTTACAAAGAGATTTGACTAAATAAATGTGAATACAGTTAATGTGGTAAACACAAGTTGTGAAGTTTGTGATGACACGGAACACACAAAGGAAGCTTGCCAAATAGGAGATATTACTACACAATTGGCTTAAATTGAACAAGTGGACGCTATTGGCAACTTCAACTTAACACCCAATAGTCCATACTCCAGAACTTACAACCCTGGATGGAGAAATGACTCGAACTTTTCTTACCGCAATAATCAAGAACAAATAGGACAATTATCTAGTTTTGAATAAAATTTACAACCCTCGAGATTAGAGAAAATTCTTGAAGAGATGCAAGTCACTCAATTGGAAAGGAAGAATGAACTCAAGCAACTTGGTGGGAGAATGGACAATATTGAGAAACACTTAAAAGTGCTTGATAATCTAATAGCACAAGTGGCTAACTCATCCTCAAGATCTTCGGGGACATTTCCGGGAAAGCCCGAGCAAAATCCTATTGAGCATTACAACATAGTTGAGTTGAGAAGTGGATGAACCTTTGGTGAGCCCCAAGTGACTATGAAAAATAAAGGGATCGAACATATGTCGATTGGAGAGTCAACTCCTTCCTCCTCTTACAACGATCATATACAAGAAGAAGTTGAGAACGATGAATCAATCGAAGGTCCCTCAGTGGGAAGATATGTGTCACTGATTCCCTTCCCTCAACGAATAGCAAAGGCAAAGAAAGATGAAGAGTTTGACAAGTTTCTTGAAAAGATCAAAGAACTTTGCATTGAGATTCCTCTCAGAGACACTTTGCAATAAATGCCTAAATTTGCCAAGTTCATGAGAGATATCATCTCCAACCTATGCAAGAAAGATGGGTACGAGACTATTTTCTTAACCGAGGAGTGTAGTGCCTTGATTCTGAACACACTACCTCCCAAGCTCAAAGATCCAGAGAGTTTTTCTATTTCTTACAAAATTGGCACAACCTCGATAGGTAAGGCATTTTGCGATCTCGGAGCGAGTGTGAGTCTCATCCCTTATTCGGTTTGCAAGAAACTTGGATTCAATGACCTTAAATTGACCACTATGATACTACAACTAGATGATCATTCCTACAAATACCCAATGGGTATAATTGAGGATGTGTCAGTGGAGGTGGGGGAGCTTCATAGTCCCTACAGACTTTGTGGTGTTAGACATGGAAGAAGATCCAAAAATTCTCATTATTTTGGGATGGCCTATCCTTGCCACGACCAAAGTTGTGATAGATGTTAAGAATCATAAGCTCTCATTAGTAGTAGGTAAGGACACAATATAATTTGATTTATCAAAGGTCTCTGATTCATTTTCTGCTATTAAAAGTTTGTGATGTATGTTGGAAGGACTCCAACTAAAAAAGAGAAAGTATCACCAAGATGATTGACCGCTGGATGTAGCACCAAGTCTTGCGAGTCCTGAAAAGAAGCCCAAGATGAAGAAGGACAAATATATCATCCTAGCAAAAACTCGAATGAAGAAAGGGCTGAAAGTTCCACCTTGCCATAGTGGAAGGGCACAAAACCCCTTCAAGGCAAAGACTCTTAGTTGAGCCATAATAGGGATCAAGCTCGCGACCTTAAACGAGCACTTCTTGGAAGGTAACCCAAGGGTTTATTTTCTTATCTTTAGTTTTGTCTCTCCATCTTGATTTTTATTTGAGTCTTCCTTTTGCATTATCTTTCAGGGCTGCAATCCTACACGAGCTGGTCATGGTACTTACCATGGGCGTGAGGAATTTAAAGAACTATTGAAGGCAGGTCGTGCCAATGAGGCACGGTCGTGCCTCATCGGCACCCAGGGAAAAAATGAGCCATGGCATGGTTGTGTCTATTTCACACGATCGTGCCTTACTAAAAGCAAGCTCCAAGATAAGCCACGACATGGCCGTGTCTTTTTGACACGGTCGTGCCTCATTTGAAGTGGCTTACAGGACGTCTCATAGCAGGGTTGTGCCTTTGCTGAAGAGAACTCTAGAACAAGCCATGACAAAGTGTGTCTTTTGACATGGCTGTGTAAATCAAGGAAGAAATTGCAGCACCAACAACGGTACAATTGTGTCTTTTGAACACGGTCGTGTCATCATCGAAAAAAAATCAACACGACCATGCCATTTTGACATGATCATATGAAAAATATCACTTTCCATCCAAATATATGATGGGGGCCATGTCACATGACATTTGACGATAAAAACCAAAGGCACAGCCCGTGTCTCACTCTCACATGGTTGTGTCACCTCTCCCATCTTCCTCCCTTCTTCAACTCCTTCTTCCATAGATCTCTCTTCCCAAGCAAGATCTAAGCCTATTTCTTCTTCCCCTATTCTCAAATCTCTCCAAGAAAGAGTCTTCTCGATCTCCCAACTCCCTTCTTCAAGTTTTCTCTCAAGAAATTCCCTCTCTAAGATTCTCTCAAGATCTCTTCTTAATCTTGATCCGAATTAAAATTGGATCCAAGATCTTCCCTTCTTCTTGATTTCTACCAAGATCTCGAGATCTATCTTCCCTTGCTTTCTCTTCCTCCACAACCAAGTAATCCAAAATGTTTAAGCGATTTCATAGAAGTTGTGGATCTAAAGGTGGATCTAGCAAGGGAAATGATCCTGGCAAAGGAAAGGGAAACAATCCTAGCAAAGGAAAGGGAAAGGCCACCGACAAAGGGAAGCGACGAAGGTAATGAAAATTCTTATGGAATTATTTTAGAAATGATGAGAAAATTACATAATGAAAATCTTAGGGATTAGGGATGATGTAGATTGGATGATTAATAACATAGGTTGGAAATATTTGATGAGTCTCCAGTATCCAACCTATCCTAGAATCACCCTTGAATTCCTAAGTTCAATAGAGACCTATTTTTCTTCGGATAGCGACGATAAGGGAAAGATTAGCTTTCGCCTCATGAATTATTATTATGAATGGTCTCTATATGATTTCAATAATTATTTTGGTTTGCCCATTGAAGGGTCTCATAGATTTCATACTTCTTTTGATAGTAATGCATTTTGGATTGAAATTGAGGATATAGATGAAACCCTTCTCATTCCAAGGTTTCATCTCTTCAAAATCCAGTTTTCCGCTACCTCCACCGTGTTATGAGCAAGACCATTTTTTGTCATGGTGATAGTGATGGTGTGGTGCAAAAAATAGAACTTTACTATTTTTGAGCCATATTGAATGAAGTGGGTTTTAATTCAGGATTTCATTTTTCTCATAACCTAGTGAGATCCAGTAAAGCACCTTCGAGCACTATTGTGTTTGGCGAGTTGATTACACACATCGTCATACACTTGGGGTGTGAGTTATGTGGGTTGGACATCACACATGGTAACTCTAAGATTGATCTCGACATGTGTTTGGCGATGAAGATGATTAGTCGGGAGGAGAGAGGGTATGGATTTATTAGGAAAAATTGTATCCCTCTTTTGTTACCTAACCCTGAGCGTACTACAATTCCAAACCCCGCCAATTGGATCATTATGGATAGACCACACATATATGTCTCTTCTCTTGTGGATAGACCAGAACCCTCTTTCTCTAGACATGAGTCGGCTAAACACTCATTTGCTTATGGTGATACGACTCAGTCTGGATTTGATTTTTTTTTACTTTTGTGCTTCTTTAGACACCCTTCATGAAGAGCATGTTGCCCGCCAACACTTGTTGGAGGGACATGTCTCTATGACTCAAGGACAGTACCAAGAAGTACAGGAGTATTTTAGGAGAACGGAGGAGTTCAAGGAGTTCCAGAATAGGAGAAATTTAGGCATTCTTTAGATGTGATGAGATAGCAGGTTGCTAGCTTTTATCAGTACCATGAGCATCTAGGTAACTTACCCCATTTACCTAGATTTCTTCCTCATTCCCCACCACACGGTTGATTTATTTTTCATTGGAACAATGAAGTGTCTAGTTATGGGGAGCATTTATATATATATATAAGAATACTAACATGCTTATTCTAGATGTTTATGTTATTGTGATTTATGGTGCTAGTATACTTGGTGAGCTACTTTTTCCTATTCGTAATAGCATGAAGTGAGTTATGTTTTTATTTGAAGAGTTTGAGCATTGACCTAGTTTTAGGACCTCTCTACACTTTGCCTAATTTTGATGGTAGAAAATTCTGAAAATAGTCATGATTCATAAAATTGGACTAGTACTTATGCTTCTAAGGTGATCTCTCAACTATATTTTGGTTACTAGAGAAACTAAAATCACGTCAACTTATTTGAAAAAAATCAAAATCTCTATATTTGATCAAGTGTTACATCTAGTAAGCACCAAAAAAAAGGGTTTGTCTAAATGTTACACTTTGCAAACACTTAGCGAAAAAAAGAAGAGAAAATAAGGGATATAAAAATAATTGTTGTAAGTGAAAACTAACAAGTTATCCTTTTGAGACCAAGTTAGGTTATTGGAGAAGTAACTATTATATTTCTCTTAATTTCGAGCTATCCTTTGAGACCTTGTGTAGACGTTGAGAGGGATGAACTATGCATATGGCAGGTAAGTGTCTATCGCTAGAAGCATAAGGAACACGGTTAGATGATGACTTGACTAGGCTTGGAGATTGACACATGAAAAAATTAGGTCACTCACTACACCGATCACAGAGAACTTCTACTTAGGTCATTCTCAAACTACTTTTGTATCATGCTCATCAATGAAATTATATGATAGGATTAAACTGATTCACTAAGGATTATGATGCACCATTTTGCCACATGAATCTAGATTACAAATTTTTGCTTGAGTACAAGCAAAGGTTTAAGTCTGGAGGTGTGATGTGCGTAGATTATGCATATTTTTAGACATTATTTGTTGCATATTTACCTGTATTTCATGACTATGATCTACACTCTCGCATCCTATTTCATTGTTATGTGACTACTTTACTACTTTGGTTCGAAGATCTGCTCTTTTTATATTTTGATCGACATAACGTAATTTGGAGCAAAAGGGACATCGGGGCAAGCTTGGAGGGAAAATAGTGCATCACGGTTGTGCCTCACAGGCACGGTCGTGCCTTCTTCAGACAAAGCAAGGTCTTGCCTCCCAGGCACAATCGTGCTTAGTCAGTCGGCTTCTCCAGCAACACTGACGGCATGGTCATACCTTCCAAGAATGATCGTGCCTTTCATCAACTTCTCCAAGTTTTCTAGCAAGATTCATAGCCTGCCCATGCCTCCCAGGCACGGCTATGTCTTTTCAGTCGTGCCTCCATTGATTTCTAGGAAACTTCACGGTATGGTCATGCCTCGAAAGCATGGTCGTGCCAACTCCATCAAAGATTTCAATTTTTCCAGTAGTGTTCATGGTGTGGTTGTGCCTCTGAGGCACGGTCATGCCATTTTCCAGAGCAAAATCTAGATTTTTCTATGGTTTGGTCGTGCCTATGAGGCACAGTCGTGCCTGGCTCCAACAGTTTGTCACGGCATGGTCATGCCACACAGGCACAGTCATGTTGTGTTACTTATGTCCCATGTGAGGGACTTATAAAAGGGGTCTTAGATCCCCTTTTGAAGGGGAGAAGGGTTTTCCCCTTGAGGGAACCCACAAGGTCCAAATTGGAAGTAGATTTCGACGATCCGTCTACCTTCGGAGCTTGGATTTCATCCGAAGACATCGGCATCATCTCGCTAAGAATTTCTTCCTCTCTATTCTCAATTTTAATTGTAAGAAGGTTTCTTATCTTGTCTTTGGATTGTAATTCCCTTGCTATAAAGTAGATTCTCTGGATTTTAGGATATGGGAAGTAGTTATGATGTGATGTTAATGTGTAAACTATGGATTTGCCAATTTCCTTATCTAATGATATATTCATGACTTGTTCCATGTGTGTGGTGGCTTGTTTGTGTTTAATTTAATGTGTGTGTGGTGAATGCATATGGATATGAAGGGTTGGTCACCATGTAAAGAAGGTGTTCTGGATTGTATGACCGAGAGGTTCTTAGTGACAGAGGGTATCCTTTTAATTAGACTTTCCAAAGTCATCATATTGAAATGAGGACCAATTCTCCACAAGGGATTAGGTAATTAGAGTCTAATGGGTTTTTACTAATTCAATATTAGAAAGTGACTTGTGTAATCTGGACTGTATGACCAGGGGCCCTCACGTAACAGGAGATATCCCTTTAATTAAACTTTCTATATTACCTTTTTTACTTAATAGCATTAAAAGAAATGATATAAATACTCCGGTATAGCCTTCACGGGTCCATATCGGTAATTTGGTTAGAATCTCTACAAGAATGTAAACATGGAAGGTAAGGGGATGAACAATTCATAGTACATCAACTAGCATCATAATGAAATTGAAATCCTAGGATCGCCTTTCCAAACTAATTCCTCCCTCTACAATCATTTTGCTCTCATTGGATCTCTCTCTCTCTCCTATGTTCTTGTTCTAAAGCTTTCACACGACCTTTGATTGTTTAGATAACTTACTTTGTGAACTTAACTAGTGCTTAATCAACAATCCATGTGAATCGATATTTTTATTACTTGATAACTTAACCGTGCACTTGCGATTTCGACAATAACTTCTCAAATTTCCGCACTTCCATTGACGTCATCCAGGCTGAGTAGGCTGAGTATAGACACTTCTGGGAGGAGCAGAGGCACATCTCGGATGAGCAGGACCATAGCGTGGAGCGATAGTTTCAGAGGGCGACGAGTTATATGCACAGGCTAGTGATTATTTCTGAGCTAAGGTGACACATCGGCAACGCTAGGAGCAGTAGTGGCAGAGAGAGGAGGAGCATCATAACTTGATGTAGAGGACTAGCAAACAAATCAACAACATATACATATGGCATGAATATCTAGGTAACCCTTCGTAGTTGCCTCGTTTTCCTCCTCCTCCTCCGTATTAGATTTATTTATCATTGAGACAATGAATTGTTCAAGTCAGAGGGGGTGGTTAGTTAGTTAGTTTTGTTAGTTTTTAGTTTAGTTTTATTGTTTTGTTTTGTTTCTTTTTGCATCATCATTTTTTTTTATCTTATTGCATTATCTTGCTTGCATGCCATCATACATTGTTTATTTGTTTCTTATAGCACAATTCTAACATGATAGACTTTATGTTCTTGTGATAGTTTGCTAGCATGCTTAACGATCTATTTTCTTCTATCAATAGTAGCATGACTTGAGCAGTATTTTTGTCGTAAGAGTTTTGATGTTAGCATAGTTGTTTAGGATCTCTTTTCACGTTATGCTTGATTTTGAAGGTTGATATATCTGAGAATAGTTATGATTCATGGTTCTGGCTAGTACTTTTGTTTCCTAGGTGACGGCTCATTCCATTTTGGTTACTAAAAAAACTCAAAATATGATACTTATTGGGAAAATCAAATTTTCGAAAAGATTGAGTGAAAAAAAGAGCTTCTTGAGCATTGTGAAAAAAAAATAGTATGGAATTAAAAAATAGTTGTCATGAGTGGAAACCTATATGGTACCCCTTTAAGACCGAGTTAGGTTACTGAGGAAATACCTGTTGGGTTACAAGATTGCAAATAAAGTCCCACATTGAAAACACATGAAAAATATCATGGGCTTATAAGGAAAAAATATCTCCATTGGTATGAGGCCTTTTGAGTAGAGCCCAAGAGTAAAATCATGAGGGTCTAGGCCTAAAGTGGACAATATCATATCATTGTAGAGATATCTAAATTTTTTCGGTCCTAACAATACCTATCATATTTCTTTTGTATTGAGTACTCCTTTGAGATCTTGTGTAGATAGTGCATAACACTTTGGGAGGAATGAGCTTTGCGTGTGGCAGGTAAGTGTTTATCGCCGGAAGCATTAGGAACACGGCTAGATAACGACTTGACTAAGATTGGAGGTTAAAACTAGAAAGAGTTAAGTCACTTTTTGCATTGAGCACGGAGAGCTTTCAGTTAGGCTACATTAAGGCAATTCAGTTATCTTTGCTCATGAGTGAAACTACATGATAAGACTAGACTGTTTTGTTAGAGATGATGATCACACACATACATCTAGATTGTAGGTTTTGCTTAAGGACAAGCAAAAGTTCAAGTCTAGGTATTTGTTGTATGAATTTCATGCATGATTTTTAGTATTATTTTGCATGCATTTTGTTTCATCACATGAGCATATCTTGTATACTTTCATCTTCTTTTTATTGTTTGCACTCTTTTTACTCGAAGATCTACTCTTTGTGTTTTTTAATTGACAGGACATGAAATTGGAGCTAAATCGGAGTTTAAAAGCCTTAGAATGTGAATTCAAAGCAAGGAAGATGCTCTAGTCATGTCTCATGATACAGACATGTTCCTCCAGCCGAAGTTAGATAAAAAATGGAGCAACAATGAGGACCATAGCCTCTGACATGGGATAGTCGTGCCCCCAAGCACGCTTGTGCCTCCTATCGAATCCCAATTTTGCTCAAAGCCTGACATACCCAGGCCGTGCCCCAAGGCATTGCCATGTTCAGATCATCAAAGCCAGACATGGTCTGGCCATGCCCACTAGCACGACCATGTTTGGCCCCCGACCTTCACCACTTGGAGCAGCATGGCCCGACCATGCCTCCAAGCACGACCATGATGCAATGGTGGCGACCCGCTATTTTTGGAATCCTACATCCATTTTGGTAGGTTCCAAGGGCTATAAAATTGCCTAGGAGGCTCTTGTTTGAAGGAGGAAGGTGTTTTCCCATGACAGGGAACCCTAGGAGAGTCATTTTCAAGAAGTCGTCAAAATTTTCGTCCACCCTAGAGCTTGGATGTCTTTTTCTTTGTCTTTCGATTGTAACTCCATCTGCATAGAGTAGAACTCATAATTCTAGGATGAGGGAGTAGCTTAATTAGCTTGTTGATGCTTGTTTTATACTTATTCATCTTTCTTACTACATGATATGTTTGTCCATGATCCAACATTATTGCACATACATGATTTTGACACTAATCGTGCATCTTCATATCTCATGAGACATGGTGAAGGACCGAAAGGTAAATCTAAATATTCAACCCATAAAGACCAAGACGTGAGGGGTTGTCCACAAAAGTAGTCCAAAATCTCACGAGGGCACCATTGGCTATCACAGAGTCTAATGGCTTTACTTTGATTCGCCGTCACGAAGTAGGGGATAGCACCTATAGGATCATGGGGCATTATGATGGGAGCCTACCTAAGAAAGCAGTCTCTCTAGTAAGGCTACCTTGTAACACGCCTGTATAAATCCAAAATTTTATACCAGTTAACACATGATAGACCACTTGCATGAGAATAAACATTATAGTAAGAAAGTGAATAGTATTTAGGGTATCAACAGTCATCGTGGCGAAACCAAAATCCTAGAATGGCTTCTCAAGATCGAATTTCTCCTACGACTTGTTGTGTTTTCTCAATTCATTTTCTTTCTTTCTCAACTCTTGTGATTTCTGATTGTCTAGATAACTTAATTCATGATTCTGACTAGTACTCAATTTTATAATCCCTGTAGTATCGATATTTTATTACTTGACAATAACTGTGCACTTGTAGTTTTCGCCCATCATTAATAGATCTCAAAGGGCATTAGCATAGTTTTTGGGGTGAGGAGGAAGAACCGAAAGGTGAATTCCAATCCTTGACCTATGATAACTAGACTTGAGGGGTTGTTTACAAAAATAGTCCAAACCCTCCCGAGGATTGCATTGGCTATCAGAGAACATAATGGGTCTACTCCGATTTGATGTCACAAAGTAACAGTAGCGGTTTAGGGGATTGTGAGGTTCTCATGATAGGTGCTTCCAATAGAAAGTGATCACCCTAGGATGTCTATCGCAAAAGTATGGATCATGGTTGGGTAGATGTTATATAATTTCAGCAAATGCACAGTTGTCGTTAAGTAAAAAAAATATCGATACCACAGGAACTATGGATTAAGCATTGATTGGTTTCACAAGTCTAGCTATCTAGACAATCGAAATTGGTGAGTTCACAAGAATGAGAAAGAGAAAGATGAGCGAGCTGAGAGAGAGGGAGAGTTGAGAGAAGGAGAGAGAATCTAGAGAAGCCAAGAGAAGGGAGAGAGTAGTTCGAAAGTTGGACGAGAGATTGGTTTCGAGGAATGATTCTAGAATTTCAGTTTGACTATGATGGTTACTAACGTCCCAAGTATTGTTACTTTCATACCTCTATGTTCATTTACATATAGGGTATCCTATCTAAATTACCGATATGAAATTAGGAGAATTGTATCAGAGTATCTACCCGAACTTGATGCATCGTAATAAGATGATAGTGCTAGAAGTCCTCTTTGCAGGATTACTCCTATTACTAGGGCTCCACGGTTTATCTAGACTATCACCTATACTCTATGACATCAAATTGAGACAAATCCATTAAGCCCTAAGATAGTTTTCCCTTCATAGGAATTTAGTCTACCTTCAAGGGAATCATGCTAAAATGTATGCTTCGAAGAATTATCCCTATTACTAGGATTCCACGGTACATCTAGATTATCCCCTCTATAAGTGACTGATTTCTCATATCCTTAAGCATTCACAAATAACAAAACAAAACGGGAACAAGAAATAAACATGTCATTCAATAGAGAAAGAAACAAATACTCAAGAACAATGTCAACAATTACCTCGTAGCTACTTCTTAATCCTAGAATCCGAAAATCTACTCCATAGAGAAGGAAATACAACTAAGAAACATTGAATTAAATATCTTACAATTCAAATTTGGAAGAAAGGATAGAAGAAGATGCTTATTCACGAGATTCCGACATCTTGGAGGCATTCCCGAGCTCCAATGGTAAACGGATTGTCGTGGCGGCTGTGAAATGGCTGATCTAGGGTTCCCTGGAAAGGGAAGAACCCCTCCTCCCCCAATTAGGGGGACTCTTGGGCTTTTTGTAGCCCTCCAAAACTATTAAAATGGTTCAATCCGACTCTCCAATGATTTCTAGCCGACCACGACACAGCCGTGTCATTTTGACACGACCGTGTCTTTTGCAGTTCTAGGAAAGAGCACGACTGTGTGGTTTTGACACGACTGTGTCTTTGTTGGAGCTGCTTCTCAGTAGTCAAAAACATGATCGTGTCTTTTAAGGCACGACCATCTAAAATTCCTGTCATTGGAGTCGTTTCTCTGTGTTAAAAAGCATTGTCGTGCCTTTTAAGGCACGACCGTATCTAGAGCTACTATTGGTGTTGAGGCAATTGGCACGATCGTGTCTTTCAAGTTGCTTCATCTCTATAGTAATAAGCACGACTGTGCCTTTTACGACACGGTCATGTGAAATCTTGAAAACCTTATTTTTCCTCCTTTCTTTGGTTAACTTCAGTTGAGGGAGCACACTCGTGTCTTGGGACATGGCCAAAGCGTGTTCCATGCTTTTTCTTCGTATTCCAAGTCTTTTAAGATCCATTTTGCTCCATTTTATGTCCTAACAAAGAAAACATGCAAAGAGTAGATTTTTGAATTAAAAAAGTAAAAATAACAAAATAGAAGATATACACATGCAAAATATGTTCATGAAATGCAACAGAATGTATGCATAATAATGCTAAAAATATGTAAGAACTACACACATCACATCCCAAACTTAAACCATTGCTTGTCCTCAAGAAAAACTTACAATTTAGATTTATGTGTGTAAAAGATGCATCATAATCCCTAGTAAATCAATCTAATCATATCCTCTGGTTTCACTAATGAGCTGGGTGTGACCTAAGTAGAAGTTCTTTGTGCTCAGTGTAAAGAGTGGCTTAATCTTTTCAAGTGTCAATCTCCAAGCCTAGTCAAGTCACTATCTAACCATGTTTCTAATGCTTCTGGTGATAGAAACTTACCTGCCATACACAAGGTTCTTCCCCCTCAACTATATATAAGGTCTCAAAGGACTACTCGATATCAAGAGAAACATAACAATTATTTCTCCAATAACCTAACTCAGTCTCAAAAGGATAACTTGTTAGTTTCTACTCATGATAACTATTGTTTAATCCAATCTTATTTTCCCTTTTTTCACAAAGTGCTTGCAAATTGCAACACTTGAACATACTATCTTTTTTTTGGCAGGGGGATTTTGATTTTTCCAAATGAGTATCATAATCTGATTTATTTCAGTAACCAAAATATAGTTAATAGATCACCCAAGAAAAAGAGTACTAGTCTGGTTCTATGAATCATGACTATTTTCAGATATATCTACTATCAAAGTCAAGCATAGTATAAAGATCTCCTAAAATTAGGCAACACTCAAACTCTTTCAATAAAAATATTGCTCACTTCATACTACTATGGATAGGAAAAGATAGATCACTAAGCATACTAGCATACAAAGTATCTAGAATCAGCGTGCTAGTATCTTGCTAAAAAGACAAACAAACAACACAATGCATGAATGAATGTAAGCATGAAAAGAAAATTTTTATTGTACATAAAGAAATAACCAAAACTAACAAAGTCTAAACTAAAAAAACTAAGCTAAAGTATGCATATATTTACATCTCCCCCCCCCCCCCAACTCAAACTTGTCAGTGTCTCAATGAAAATTAAACCACTAAAATGGAGGGGGTGGAGGATAAGGAGGGAATCCAGGAAGAGTAGGAAATCATATTTTATTACCTAAACGTTGGTGGTATCGGTTGATTGAATCGATCTCCTACCTTGAACTTTGCCACCAACTTCTATTCTCCTCCCTTATTTGCCACTCTTGTTCCTGATGTTGAAAATATGTAGTGGCTTGGTTGTGGAATTTGTTTGTCCTTTGAAAATGTTGTCGCACACTTTGGAATTGCTCATCTGTCATGTGTTGTTGGTCCTCTAAAAGGTGTCTATGCTTGGCATGCTCAGAATGGATGGCATCAACAGAAGCGCAAAAACTAGAAAAATCAAATCCGGAATGACTTGCGGAAGAATTGCCACCAACAGAAGAAAGTCCAACATGTTCAATATTTGAGGATGATGCTCTAGGGAGTACAATGGGAGGGACTGGTTGGCTACTCGACAAGTCCCAGTTTTCAATGTTTCAGACTATGGTGCGCATAGGATTTGGCAATCTAAGGGAAAGTCTACCCTTTAGAAACAAACTATAATCGTTCCCATCTTTAATAATCATTTTCATGGCCAAACATACGTCAAGGTCTATATTAGAGTTGCCATGAATAATCTTGAGCCCATCTAGACTATAACCTAGGGTCACAGCTATGTGTGTAAGTAGGCCACCAAAAACTAACGGGGCTTTCCTAATTTTTACTAGGTGTCGAATGAAGAAGGACCATGAGTCAATTTTTACACTCTTTATCATGGCCCAAAGACATAAAAGTTCACTCCGGTGTACCACACCATCACTCTCCCCTCGGCCAAAAATAGTTTGGCTCATAACTCGGTGAAGGTAGTGGAAACTAGGATTTTCTAGGGCTATGGCTTTGGAGCAGCAAGGGTCATATGGTGCTTCGTAAGATGTTATTTTCCCCCAACATATATCGCTATCAAATTGCCTAGGTGGTTTCCTATATCCTCCACATGGCAGATCATAGGTCATGTTAAATTCCTCCAAAGTCCACACATGTTCCCTATTAAATAAATGGAAAGTAATTTTACCCTCACGAGACCCCTTTCCTTTCATCATAACTGCATCTACTGAACTCAAAATTTCTAAAATAATTCTAGTGTAAGTGGGGTATTTTAAACTCATTAATGTGTCCCAACTAATATTATTAATCATCCAATCTAAATCATCCTTAATTCCTAGTATCGCTAAAATTCCCTCATCTAAATAATGAGTGCAGACAATCTTATGTGTAGAAAGCCAATCAAATCGAGATTTTTTATCAACATTTCTAAAAATAATATCGTAAGAATTCTCGTTACCCTCATTGCATGCTTTCCATTTTCCTTTGTCCTTGGAAATATCCTTGTCTTTGTCATTGTCCTTTCCTCTTTTTTTTTTGTCGCTTGGGTCGTCGCCTCCTTGAGGTCTTCTAGAGTATTGTAGCATCTTGGAGTAAACAATTAGAAGGTCAAGTAAGAAAAAGTGGGGGCTTTAGGTTTAGAAAAGAAATGGGAAGAAAGAGAGAAGTTCAAGAGAAAGAGAGGTGGTTGCTTGATGGAGAGGGGAGAAGGAAGCAAGAGAAGGGAGGCTTCAAAAGTTGGGTGTGAAGAGGAGGTTTGGGAAAGAATGAGAAAGAAGAAGAGGAGGTGTTTGAAGGTGGGGAGGACGGCAATATAGGCTTGGAATGAGAAAAAACATGGCTGAATCTAGGTTTTAAACCCAAGATTCGGTCGCAACACGGCCATGTCTTTTTGACACGACCTACTCATGTTGCCTTTGTGGGTATAAGCATGGTCATGTCATTTAAGGCATGACCATGTCTTAGTTTTGTTTTTACATGGAGGCATGACCTTCTTAAGCATGGTCGTGCTTGAAAACCACAGTCATGTCTTTTCCTTTGAGATCATATACATGATCGTGTGACTTTCAACATGGTCATGTCTTTTCCTTTGATTTGCAGCCTGACTTTCTATAGTCAAAAGCACGGTCATGTGTTTTCAAACATGGTCATGTCTTTCCTTTTTGTTGAGATGATGGGTTAAGGCCGACCATGCTTTTTAAGCACGGTCGTGTCCTTTCTTAGCCTTTCTCCTTCCCATGCTCGTGACATTCACTTCAGTCAGCTCATGGGTGTTCTTGACCCTGTAAAAAGAAAAATAAAAGATTAAAATTAGCAACAAACAAAGAAAAGATCGAAACAAAAATAATGAAAAGACTTGGGTTGACTCCCAATAAAAGACTTGTTTAAGGTCACAAGATCGACCCCTGTTTTGGCTCAATTGGGATCCTTTGACTTGAGAGGATTGTGCTCCCTTCCTTTATGGCAAGTTGCATTTTGAAGTCTATCCTTCATCCTAGCTCTTGTCAGGATGATGTATTTGTCATTTTTGGTTATTGGCTTCTTTTCTTGACTAACCTGTTAGTATTAGCCCTAAGAGTCAATTATGAGATGATTAGACTTATTGGGTTAATGATTATGGTATTGGGTTAATGGTTAATCCAATATGCT
>JBBUKS010000060.1:10330553-10343963 GCA_038050645.1 Hedychium gardnerianum
TGGTCTTAAACTCATTTACTGAATGTCCGCAATACAATTCATAGCATGAGAGAATTTATGATTGGATCACAACTAGTAAACATCTCTACATGTATAAATATGAATATATTGAAATCTTTTCTAGTCAACGAATTGATGTATTCAGACATCATCAATTCTGTAAGACTAGCACAGGTTATACTCCTTGGTCTAACCAAACAGTCGTTACTCACTGGTTGGAGACATTAGGATGTTAAGAGTTAAACGTGGATGCTAGTTATGATAATTAGTTCATTGGAGTGACCTTCTTTAAGACTTCATATGATTCTCTACATATATAGATATGTCTATAAAGTTCTTACTGCAGCTCAAGTGCAAGTTTCCTTCGAATTGAGGTATTCAAGTCACTTTAGTCATGAAGGCTTATGCTTTGACACCTTAAGAAAAGCATCTCCTTGGAGGTGTGAACCCAAGATGATTGGGTATAAGTCGAAGTACCCGAAGGTGTTTGGATAGCCCATAGAGAATTCATCGCTCCTTGCAAGGAGACGTATATCCTATGGTCACTTGTCAGGATTGTTACTTAAAGTCTTTGACCAAAGCATCACATGTTAAGAGTATTGGACTCTTAGACACATGTGTGAAGAATTAGAATCCACAGGACAAGTCAATATAACTTGGGCTAGGTGTGAAGTAGTCAGCCAAGTGGGGACCGACACAATAGACCAAGTCCTGAACCAAGTGGGTATAAGACCAGTGAAAGGAATGAGGCACGACTCACTATAGTTGTTGAAAGGATTCACAACTAGTTCTAGGATTAACTGTAATTTTTTAATTAATTGGGGATCATGATGTACTACTAGGTGTCACTCATGATCGATCCATAATTAAATAGTTAATTATGGATGACCAAGATAAATCGAAAACCTATTAGGTCACACGTACTATGAGTATTTAAAAGACATAAAACAAGTTTGAGAATTCGATTCTTAGATCAAGATATATAATATTTGGTTGGACCAAACAAACGAAAAATAAGGAATATATTTTGTTGGAATGGAAGCGCGGATGGGTCACATCTCTTATGGAAGAGTTAGGCCCTATTTGGTTTAGTCATGAACTAACTTGGTTTAGTTGTGAACCAAATCAAGAAGTTAATGGGCTAAAATTTGGTTAAGGCATATTGGGTTTAAATTGAGCTTTATTATCAAACCCAATAAGAATATATATATATATATATATACAAGATATATACATATATCTTTTATATAAAAGTTATATATATATGTATAATTGGAGAAGTATAGAGACAATTATTGAATTGTATTATTTTCTTTCTCCTCCCTCTCCTCCTCTCTTTGTCCGGCCACACCCCAAAAGGGTTCTTCCCATTTTGTTGCCGAAAATCACAAGGAAGAAGACTCTTCTTCCTTTATGCTTTCTTCTCTTGGGTCGCATCTCCTCCGCGTTTGGCTAGTACTGATCGGAGGCTAGACTTGTTGCTCAAGGAGTTATCTTGAAGAGCTCGGCGTGGATACAAATAGAGGCTAGGTTCGACAATGTCTCTCTAGTTAATGTCCTTTCCTTTACGCGTCATCCGTAAGGTATACCTAGAGTAAATGCTATTCTTAAAAGTTTTATTTTATCGATCATATCTGCATGAGATATATTCTTATATGCGCGTGATGTGTGAAAGGGGATTACTCTATATCGTATGACTACAGAGCCCTTAATAATAGAGAGTAATCCTTTAACCGGACTTTCTAGAGTTATCATCTTGAATTGGGGGCAATGCTCTATAAGGGATTAGCTAACTATAACTTAATGGATTTTAACCATCCTGTGTTAGGAAGTGTCTTGTGAAATATAGACTGTATGATCGGGGAGACCTTAGTGATAGAGGATAATTCTTTATCCGGATTTTCTATATTACCTCTTCTACTTAGTAGCATTTAGAAGAAAATGGTGTAAGCACTCTGGGGTGATCCTTACGGGGTCACACGAGTAATTTGGTTAGAAACCCCTACATAGTCTATTAACTAGCATCAATATGAAACCGAAGTCCTAGGATCGCCTTCTCAAACCATCTATTCTCTCAACAATCAATCTCTTCCATCTTGGACCTCACTCTCTCTCTCTCTCTCTCCTTCTCTAGTTGACAAGCTTCCACAACCAACTCGATTGTCTAGATAATTTGCTATGCAGACTTACTAGTGCTTAATCCTCAGTTCATATGGGATCGATATTTTATATTACTTATGACATAATCGTGCACTTGCGATAGCGATCAATAAGTTTTTGACACCGTTGCCGGGACTGTAATGATTGACATTAGTTGATAAGCATTTGAGTTACTCTAGATATTTTTCTTTTTGTTAATAAATTTCTGCATTTTCTTATTTTGTGAATAGCTTTGTTCTACAATTTATTTGTTTCGCTTTAACTCTATATTTTTCATTTGCAAGTAATTTTGTCTTGAGGCTAACTCAAAAGCACTTGGATCTATTCTCTTTGTATGGTAAAAAGCTAATCTTGTAGGGAATCATTCTGAGCACAACTAATCATGGTGCACAAGCCACTAAAAGATTATGCTAAACCCTTATCTGGAAGGAGACTAGATCCTATTGTACCTTCGCCAATTTATGTTCTGAATTTTATTCTTGATCCAACATTCATTTCCAAGATTCAAGAGGATCAATTTGGAGGGTCAGATCTTGAAAATCCATATCAACATCTTGTAGAATTATATAGATATTGTAATACATTGAAATATGAAAGCGTTCCAGAAGACACCATCTAGATGTTGGCATTTCCATTCAGTCTTAGAGATTCAGTTAAAACTTAGTTAAATTCTTTACCACCCATAAGCATCACAACATGGGATGAATTAGAACAACAGTTTCTGAATAAGTATTTCTCACCAAGGAAGATAATTTACTTAAGGAATCATATTCTAAACTTCAAGCAAAAAGATGAGGAGTCAATATGTAGGGCATGGAAAAGATTCCTAGATCTAATATATTAGTGTCCACATCATGCTTTGGAGTCGTGGTTGATAGTTCATATATTCTACATTGGAATTTCTTTTTCTAATAAGACCCTCTTAGACTCTGCTGCAGGGGGCTCGTTGATGAAAAAGTGTTTGAATAAAGTAAATGATTTGATTTATCGAGTAGTGAACCTTAATGATTGGTCAGCGGAAATTTGTTTGTCTCCTTCTCTGGAATTCTCTAAAATACAAAGGTGGGAAGAAAGGTTAGGTATCAAAGAGGAGCTATGTTCGATAATTGCAATCAATGACTTCAAAGAACTTGGAGGAGACAACATTCAATCCAAACATGATAAATTCAAGTATTTAGATAATGAATCTTCCATTTCAATTAAATCAAATCTTGAAGAGTGTCTCAATGAAAATGCATGGAGAAGTCAGGATGAACTTGAAGGAATACATCTTCAACCATTAGAGATTCCTGATGAAGCAAACTTAACTTATGGGAAGTTAGATACTCTGGAAGATGGGGGTAAAGAATGTGAGCAAATTATGACACTTGAGCAAAGCCTTCAAGAACTTGAAGTCAAGCCACCTCAAGTAGAACTTAAACCTCTTCCTTCCAATCTGAAATATGAATTTCTTGGACCTAACTCTACATATCTAGTGATTGTCAATGCAAGTTTAAATGAATATGAGACTAAAAAGTTACTCAAAGAGTTAAGCTTTGATAAGACGGTGATTGGATATACCATTAATGATATTAAAGGAATTAGCCTCTCTCTATGCATGCATAGAATTCTACTTGAGGACAATCATAAATGCTTAGTCGAACATCAAAGAAGGCTAAATCCCAATATGAAGAAAGTGGTTCGGAAGGAAGTATTAAACCTTCTTAATGCGGGAATTATCTACCCAATTTCGGACAACGAATGGGTAAGTCCAGTGCATGTGGTTCCAAAGAAAGGAGGAATGACTGTGATTGAGAATGAAAACAATGAATTGATTCCAACTCGGATAGTTATTGGATGGTGTATGTGCATCGATTATAGGAAGTTAAACAAAGAGACTAGGAAGGACCATTTTCCTCATCATTTTATCAATCAAATGCTTGAACGGCTTACTAAGCACACATATTTCTATTTTCTAGATGGGTATTCTGGATTTTTTCAAATTCCAATATATCCTCAAGATCAGGAGAAGACTACTTTTACAGGTCTATATGGTACTTTTGCCTATAGAAGAATGTCTTTCGGACTTTGTAATGCTCCTGCTACTTTTCAATGTTGCATGATGACCATTTTCTTAGATTTGATTGAAGACATTATGGAGGTTTTCATGGATGACTTTTCTGTATATGGAACAAACTTTGACACATGTTTGTTTAATCTTTCCAAAGTTCTGCAGAGATGTGAGGAAGTTAACTTGGTTCTGAATTAGGAAAAATGTCATTTCATGGTTCAAGAAGGAATAGTTTTAGTCCATAAGATTTCTACACAGGGCATTGAGGTGGATAAAGCAAAAGTAGAAATAATTGAAAAACTTCCTCCTCCAATTAATGTAAAAGTAGTGAGGAGTTTCTTAGGGCATGCAGGATTCTACCATCACTTCATAAAAGATTTTTCCAAGATCTTCAAACCCTTGACCAATTTGTTGCTAAAAGATGTAGAATTCTATTTTGACAAGATTAAAAAGGCTTTGGTCACCACTCCTATAATGCAGGAATCGGATTGGACACTCTCATTCGAAATTATGTGCGATGTAAGTGACTATGATGTGGGAGCAGTGTTGGGGCAAAGAAAAGATAAGCAAGTGTATGTAATACATTATGCAAGTAAAATTCTAGATGACGCCGAAATCAACTATGCCACCACAAAAAAAGAATTGCTAGCAGTTATATTTCAATTTGATAAGTTTATATCATATTTGGTGGGATCAAAGGTGATAGTTTATACGGATCACGCAGCTATTCGGTACCTACTTAGTAAGAAAGATGTCAAACCCAGACTTATCAGATGGATACTGCTACTTTAAGAATTTGATCTAGGGATTAGAGACAAGAAAGGAGCAGAGAATGTAGTGGAAGATCATCTATCCCGAATGTGCCAAGATGTACAAAGAAACATAGATGATAATTTGGCCATTAATGACTCTTTCCTAGATGAACATCTTTTATCTATCTCTAGTGGAAAAGACCCATGGTATGCAGACTTTGTAAATTATCTTGCTTGTGGTATTCTCCCAAAAAATCTCAGTTATCAGCAGAGAAGGAAATTTCTTACAGATATTAAGCCCTACATATGGGATGAACCATTTCTTTTTAAGAAGTGTGGAGATATGATCTATCGAAGATGCATACCCGAGGATGAAACCAAGCAAATCTTACATGATTATCATTCATCATCTTATGGATAACACCTTGGAAGTGCAAAGACAACAACTAAAGTTTTACAATCTGATTTCTTTTGGCCCAATTTATTTAAGGATGCATGGAATTATGTACTATCTTGTGACTATTGTCAGAAAATATAAAATATTTCAAGAAGGCATGAGATGCGCCTGAATTATATCCTTGAAGTCGAGCTCTTTGATGTTTGGGGAATTGATTTTATGGGGCCTTTTCCTTCATCGTGTGGAAATAATTATATTCTAGTTGTTGTAGATTATGTTTCCAAATGGGTAGAAGCTATAGCTTCTCCTACATGTGATGCTAAAACTGTCATCAAGATGTTGAAGAAGATAATCTTTCACAGATTTGGAGTTCCTAGAGTAGTCATGAGTGATGGTGGTTGTCATTTCATTGAAAATCAATTTGAGAACTTACTCAAGAAATACGGAGTTAGCCATAAGATTGCAGCACCATATCATCCACAAACAAGTGGGCAAGTAGATATATCAAATAGAGAGATCAATGGTATTCTGAAAAAAGACAGTGTCACTGACTAGAAAGGATTGGTCTTTGAAGCTGGATGATTCCTTATGGGCTTACCATACTGCTTAAGAAACTCCTATTGGGATGACATCGTTTAGTTTAGTTTATGACAAACCATGTCATCTACCGGTGGAATTGGAACATAAAGCTTATTGGGCAATTCAATGATTGAATTTTGATGTGAAATTAGCCGGAGAAAAGAGAAAACTTCAACTCAATAAATTGGATGAGCTTAGAATGGATGCTTACGAGCATGTCAAGTCTTATAAGGAAAGAACTAAAAAAATGGCATGACAGGCTTATTGCTCGCAGAGAATTTCATGAAGGAGATCTTGTATTGTTGTTTAATTCAAAACTAAAATTATTTCCTGAAAAATTGAGATCATGATGGACAGGACCCTTCAGAACTCAAAAGGTATATTCATACAGAGCGGTCGACTTAAAACATGTTTGAGAATTAAATTCTTAGACTGAGAAAGAATAAGTTTGGTTGGACCAAACGAAGGGCAAGTATGGAAAATATTTGGCTAGAGGGAAAGTGTGGATGGGCCACATCTTTTGAAGACGTGGTAGACCATTTTTGGTTTAATTATAAATCAAATTAGTTTGATTTTAATTAAAAAATATTTGATTATTGAACCAAGTGTTTTGGTTTTGAACCAACATGGGTTAGTCTTGAACAAGACCATGACTTAATGGTATTGGATGGGGTTGCTATTGGGCTTTGAGCTTGGGAGATGACTTGCTCTCCAAGTCATCATGGAGAGGTGTCTAAATAACCCTCTATGGGGAGAGATTTTTTGATTCAATTAGAAACCTAAGGGTTAGGTTTCTAATTGCCTCCTTCTCTCCTCTCCTCCCTCTCTTATCGCCGACCACACAAAAGGAGAAACCCCTTTTGTGAAGTCGTTGCAGCCCAGATCCAACGTCGTCAGCCTCCCTGCCAACGTTGTCAGCCTCCTGGCCACCGTCCCTTGTGTGTGACGCCACCGATAGCCAACGCCATGCACGAACAACAACCCACAGGTTGTTGTCAGCTACCGACTGCCTACATAGAGGCTGTCCCAACTGTCGCTGACACCCTCCGATCACCGCCAACTATCTGGCATTCTTCCATCAGCCATCCACCGAAAAGGAGACCTCTTGACACCTGCCAACAGACATCGACAGTGGCTTCATTGCCTTCAAACAACAACCTTTGCGAAGGTTGTTCATGGTCGATTTGTGTAGTCGAGTTTCTTCGGCCGTCCGACATGAATTGAGCAAAGATCCCTCTCTCGGATCATTCCGTCTCCCCACTTCGACTATTACTAAAGCGGAGACATGACTCAGACTTAGCAAAGTCATCTTAAGGAGTTCTCAGCATGGATATGAATATAGGCGAGGCTTCGTAGCATCACTCGATTGATGTCATTACTATTGCATGTTTATGAAACATGTTTTAGCACACACCTGCATCGGGCTACCCAACACCATATCCACTCACCACACACACATTAATTCAAACACAAATAAGACACCGCACACATAGAATAAGTCATTGAACAAATAAATTGGCAAATCCATAGTTACACATCAAAATTACTCCCTATATCATAGAATCCGGAGTATCTACTCCATAGCAAGGGAATTAAAAACAAAAGACATGAAATTAACAATCTACAACCCAAATCTAAGAGAGAGGAGAAGAGAATGCTTATCAAGATGTTGTCGGTGTCTTCGGATGAAATCCTTGCTTTGGTGGTGGATGGATCGTTGAAATCGTTTTCGAAAATGGACCTTGTGGGTTCCATAAAAGGAAAAACCCTCCTTGTTTCAAAAGGGGATCTTGAGCCCCTTTTATATGTCCCCTACATGGGAGATTAACCTCGTGACATGGCCATGCCTCATAGGC
Organism: Hedychium gardnerianum; assembly: GCA_038050645.1. Lineage (NCBI taxonomy): Eukaryota > Viridiplantae > Streptophyta > Magnoliopsida > Zingiberales > Zingiberaceae > Hedychium > Hedychium gardnerianum. The sequence continues at coordinate 10,338,348 of JBBUKS010000060.1, forward strand.
ATGGCCGTGCCATGCCTCACAGGTACGACCATGCCATTGAAATTTTGTGGAAGAAAGGCACGATCGTGCCTCATGTCACTGTCGGACCATGGGTTGTTGTGTATTTTGCTCTGAAATTGACATGGTCATGCCTAAGAGGCACGACCACACCATAAACGGTTCTAAAATGCACCTTCCTAGAAATGCATGGAGACACGCCGAAAAGGGCATAGCCATACCTGTGAGGCACGGTTGGACTGTGAACATTGCTAGAATTCCTTAAGTTTCTACTGAAAAGATATGGTCGTGCCTTGGAGGCACAGCTTTGCCAAGAAACATGCTGGAGTGTTTGGTAGAAGAAGCATGATCGTGCCTAGGAGGCATGACCTTGCTCTGACTGAAAAAGGCATGGTCGTGCCTATGTGGCATGGCCATGCTTGGCTGATTCCCCTCCAAGATTTATCTAATGTCCATTTGTCCATTTTTCTCCATTATTGCTCCAAATTGCTTCCTGTCAATCAAAATATGAAAAGAGAAGATCTTCGAATTATATTAGTAAAAGTAGTCACATAACAATGAAATAGGACATGATAGAGTAGATCATGCTCATGAAATACAAGTAATTGTGCAACAAACAATGCCTAGAAACATGCATAATCTATGCGCATCACACCCTAGACTTAAACCTTTGCTTGTCCTCAAGTAAAAAACTGCAATTTAGATTCATGTGGTGAAATGGTGCATCATAATCCCTAGTGAATCAGTCTAATCCTATCATATAATTTCATGTGTGAGCATGATACAAAATGTAGTTTGAGAATGGCCTAAGTAGAAGTTCTCATTGCTTGGTGCAATGAGTGACCTAACTTTTTCAAGTGTCAATCTCCAAGCCTAGTCAAGTCGTCATCTAACCATGTTCCTTTTTTCTCCGGTGATAGGCACTTACCTGCCACACACATAGTTCATCCTTCTCAAAGTCTACACAAGGTCTCAAAGGATAGCTCAGAATCAAGAGAAACACAACAGTTATTTTCTCATTAACCTAACTCAGTCTCAAAGGGGTAACTTGTTAATTTTCACTCACTACAACCTTTTTTATATCCCTTATTTTCTTCATTTTTTAGATAAGTGCTTACAAAGTGTAACACTTAGACAAACCCTTTTTTTTCGGTGCTTATAAGATGTAGCACTAGAACAAGTATAGAGATTTTGATTTTTTCAAATGAGTAAATGTGATCTGAGTTTATCTAGTAACTAAAATATAGTTGAGAGGTCACCTTAGAAGCACAAGTACTAGACTAGTTCTATGAATCATGACTATTTTCAAAATTTTCTACCATTAAAATTAGACAAACTATAGAGAGATCCTAAAACTAGGCCAATCCTCAAACACTTCCAATCAAAACATAGCTCACTTCATGCTACTATAGATAGAAAAAGGTTGATCACCAAGCATACTAGCACCATAAATCACAATAACATTAAATCTAGAACAAGCGTGCTAACATTCTTACAATAAGGACAAACCAGATGACATGATGACTAATGCACTACCAATGCCACAACTAAAACAAACCAAACTCAAACCAAGCAAATTGAAACAAATAAGCAAAAGCAAACTAAACTCAAACAAGCTTATGTACATATGTATAAAAATCCCCCCAGACTTGGACACTTCATTGTTCGCAATGTTTTCTCGCTGAAATAGAGCAAAAGGAGGCCAAAGAAGAAGTTCCAACATCAGCAGATAGAATCTGTCAGTCGGACTTTGCTCCTCTTGAAATGTCGGTGGCAGGCCAGAGCAACTGCTTCGGGGTCTTTGCTAGCCGAAGGGTGTTGGCTGGCTTGTGGGTGGTGACTAGCCCGAGGAGGAGGCTGACCGGTGGTGCTTGGGGCGGCGACACCAAGGGAATCTTCCCTTAGTGGTCGTTGACACAAGAGAAGAGAGGAGAGGAATTTAGGGAGACCTAACAATTAGATCTAATCCAAAACATTAATAATTCTCTCCCTATAGGAGAGTATTTATAACCTGTTCTTAATAACTTGGGGAGCAAGTCATCTCCTAAGCCCAAGGCCAACCTGATAAGCCTTAACCAAAATACAATCCATTAAGCTCTTGGTTTGGTTCAAAAATAAACCACTTGGTTGAATGACTAAACCAAACCAAGTTGGTTTATCATTAAACTAAATAAGGTCCATCACACCTTCAAAAGACATGTCCCATCAGCGCTTCCATTCTGACAAATAACTTTCCATATTTGCCATTTATTTAGCCCAACCAAACTGTGTCTCTCTCAATGTGAGAATTTAAATCTCAAACTCGTTTCAAATCTTTCAGATAAACTCGTAGTGCGTGTGACCTTATAGGTTTTCAGTTATGTTTGTCATTCATAATTAATCATTTAATTACAAATAGATCATGAGTGACACCTAGTAGTACATCATGACCCCTAATTGACTGAAAAGTCAATTGTTGATTCCACTACCACTTTTGAACCTTTCAGCAGCTACAATGAGTCGTATCTCATTCCTTTCACTCAACTTATACCCACTTGGTTCAGGACTTGGTCTATGTGTTAGTCCCCACTAGGCTGACTATGCCACACCTAACCCAAGTAGTAGTTCCTTATCCTGCAGATTCGAATTACTCGAACACATTATCTAAGAAGACCATTCTCTTGAAGTGTTCTAGTTTGGCCAAAGACTTACGAGTAATAATGCTACTAAGTGTCCATAGGGTATGTTTCTCCTTCTTGATGTGTGCATTTCATATTGGGTTTTTATTATAGTTTAACACACATTTAATCCCATTTATTGTGGGTATATTCCATGTTTTTGCCTATTCATGCTTCATTTTGATATTTTATAGTTTGGAGAATTGTTCTTGTTTATTTTCTTTGATAGGGCACAAAAAGGAGTTAAAATGGGTTTCGAAAATCACTTTCCTAGAGAAGACCAATTGCCTTGGCTGTGGCGAGCAGCCATGGCCAAATTGGTGAGGTCGTGCCCCATTTCTTAAAGCTAACAGTGCTCACCATGGGATGGTTGTGCCTTATTTTCATCCTTCTCCAACGACCACCATGGGCAGCCCATGCCAGCTAGCACGGGTCATGCTAAGATTCTCAATAGCTCCAACACTCACCACGAGTGACCCATGCAAGTCGACATGGGATATGCCCAATTCTCAAACGCTACCAATGTTCTCCATGGGCGACCCGTGCCAGCAAACACGGGTCGTTCCCAATTATAAGCCTCTTCTAGTGTTCGCCATGAGCAACCTGAACTAGCCGGCACGGCCATGCTCGAACTTAGATTCCTTCAGCATTTGCCATGTGCAGGTCATGCCAGCCGACATGGCCCATGTCACCGCCCACTAGCAGTCATAGCGCTCGACACGCCATGCCAGCGGGCACAACCCATGTTGGGCACCTGGAACTCACATATAAAAGGGGGATTTCAGATCTGTGGAGGGGATCTCGATTATGTGTCATCCAAGAGCCCCAAGAAGAATTTGGAGAGTGGAATCAAGGGAATTTCGATGCCTCAATGCCCATATTTTTAGATCGGAGAGCAACCGGAGATGATCCATCACATCGAGACTAAGTTTTTCTTCATCTTTTCTGAATTGTCTTGATTGAAACTTGTCTACATGATGATCTCTTGTTGTAACTCCGAATTCATGGAGTACACTCTAGATTTTAGTATTGGGGAGTAGCACATTTGATATGTAGACACTACTTGTTTAATCTATAGAGTTTGAATTATTTATTGTTCAATAATATGTGTGTTTGTAGTCCAGATATACTAATTGAACATAATCTTGATGCAAAAAGCACAAGATTCATATCTCACGAGTATTTGGGGATGAACCAAAAGGAGAAACCAATCCTCCAACCGGTAGAAACTCGAGACATGGAGAGTCGACTATGAAAGTAGATCGATATGCCATGAGGAGTCATTAGCTATCATAGATCTTAATGGATCGATTCCAATTCATCGTCACACAGTAAGAGAAGGCAACTCTAGGATTATGGGATCATGTGATAGGGATATTCTTAGGAAAGTAATCCCTTATCTCTACTGCTATGAAAGTAGACAACGAATTGAAATGGATACGCTAATGTAGTTTCAAAAGTTCACATCGGATATCATAGGATAGTCTACCTACATAAACAATTATTGAGGATAGGAAACCAAACATAGATTAAGTGTTGACAATCATTTAGGTGAAACCAAAGTCCTAGAATTTCTTTTCCCATCAATTTCTCTCAAATCACTCTCTTTCCTTCTTTCTCTAATCTAGCTCACTCTCTCTCCTCACCTAATTCTCTAATTTCTTCCCTCGGATCTTTTGCACTTTCACAACCCAAACCCACGACTAGTCTAGACAATTGCATTTGTTTAGTATACTAGTACTTAACCACCATTCCTTATGGATTCAATCTTTTATTACTTGACGACATACTGTGCATTTGCGGATTGCACTATAATAAGTTTTTGGCACCGATGCCGGAGAGTAATTTTTGTTGATATTAGGGAATTGCAAATTGATTGGATTAGACTATTTTTCTTCATAATGTTACATTTGCATTTATTTACATAAAACTAAGCATTGTTCTTAAGAGGATTTTAAATATGAAGAAGGTTGGAAATCAAGGAGACAAGATGCGGATGGTCAACGGAGCAAGACTTCTCAAAGACTTCGCTGCACCTTTCTCCCAGGCCTTGAGATCTTGCATTGTCATGCCCTTAATTGAAGCTAGGGATTTTGAACTTAACCCAGAGTTTTTTCTTATTATCTAACAACAAAAATTCGGGGGTACACTTTCAGAAGATCCATACCAACATTTGAACTATTTTCTAACATGCTGTGATACGGTATAACGAGATGGTATTTTCGAAGATGTAATCAGATTAATGGGATTTAGCTTCTCTTTAACAAGCAAAGCCAATGACTAGTTATATTCACTTCCATTAGGGAGTATCACAACTTGGAGATAGATGGAGAAGAGTTTTCTCAATAAATATTTTTCACCAACCAAAACAAAGAAATTGAGAAGCCCAATCATAGAGTTCAAATAGTCAAAAGGAGAGTCATTGTTTAATGCCTATGAAAGACTCAAATGATTGTTGTTGTAGTGCCCTCGTCATGGTATGGAAAAATGGTTCATAATTCACCTATTGTACTTGGGGATATCCAAAGAAGCAAGGATTTCATTAGATATGGAGGCAGGAGGTTCTTTGATTAAAAAAAATGTGGAAGATGTTTATGTGCTTATTGAGGATGTAACATCAAATCTTAATTTGTGATGAGAAGATATAAGAGAAAGACCCTCTCACAGAAATAAAGATGATATTGATACTTGATCCTACGCGGAGACTGGAGGATAATCTGCTGGAAAGCCGAACCGCTGACTGGATGACCGCAGAGTGTAGTGATCTGGCCGATCTGCGTAACTTGACTCCGATCGGTGTTGCACCGCCGATCAACCTCTTCAAGTCTCCGGTCGGGTGCCTGCGCAGACCAAAGAGAGGGATGAAGGGTTAGCTGAGAGCTCCAGGCGTAGAGCCTGGGGATCCCGCTCTGACGCTCAAGTCAGGTCAGATAGCTCGGAGGTGAAAGAACTGAAAACACGA
>JBBUKS010000060.1:10350992-10367599 GCA_038050645.1 Hedychium gardnerianum
GATTGCCCAGCGATACGATCCGAGGGGTCGTGGGCCTTGGAGTAGGAGTCGGCGAAGGCTCCGAACCAAGTAAAACTGAACTTGCATTTACTTTCATTTCACTGCTTTATATTTTCCGCTGTGTACTCGATTTTCCGAAAAGGTTTTTCAAAATAGCAAAAAGGCGTAATTTTTTTAAAACACGTGATTCACCCCCCCTCTCACGTGCTTTCGATCCTACAGATACAACGTTCTTCAACAATTAGTACAGCTTTTGGAACAACACTGGATGAAGGAATACTTACAGATAAAGGAATATTTATCTTAATTTCCTTTATATCCATATTTTGTTATTCGTTGCTCCCACTAGCTTTACCATTCTCAAATAATTTTGCATTACCAGTTTCTACTATTCTTGTATTATAGTTAGAACAATAAAATATATACCCTTTAGATTTCTCGGGTAATCAATAAAGTAATCACTAACTATTTGAGAATCTAACTTTCTTTCATGTGGATTATAAACACTTGCTTCTGCCGGACAACCCTAAACATGTAGGTGTCTTAAGCTAAGTTTCCTATTTGTCTACAACTCAAAAGGAGTTTTTGGAACTGGCATACTAGGAACCCTACTAAGCAAGTACATTGATGTTTTTAAAGAATGCATCCACAATGGTTTGGGTAATGATGAATTACTCATTTTACTCCCAGATCATATCCATTAATGTGCGGTTACGCCTTTCTACCACATCATTTTGTTGAGGTGTGTATGACATAGTATATTGTGCACATATGTCATATTTTTCAAGAAGTTTTGCAAATGAATTTGGATGTTGTTCTATCTCATCATTCTTCCCATAGTATTCACCCCCTAAACCCTAAACCCTAAACCTTACAATTTTCACTTTTTTTTGTCTAATTGCCTTACCTCATTAATGTAGATTTCAAAAGCATCTATTGTTTGAGCTTTTTCGTTAAACAAATAGACATATCCATAACATGAAAAATCATCGATAAAGGTAATAAAATACTTTTCTCCACCAAAAGATGAAGTATCAAAAGGTTCACATACATCAGTGTGTATTATTTCAAGAGTTGAGTGTTTCTTGTGGCTCCTTTTTTTATTATGTCTGATTTGTTTTCCCTTAATACAATCCACACATAGACTAAGATTAGTAATATATATATATATATATTACTAATCTTTCTATTCTTTCTTTAGATATGTGACTCAAATGCTTATGCCACAAGTAAGCAGAACTTTCATTAAGTATATTACGCTTAGTTCCAATATTTTTGATGCACAATATGTAAGGATTCAACAAATTTATTATCAAGTTTTAATTTATATAAATCATCAATAAGAACTCCGGAACCAATAAGTCTTGAATTCTTATATAAATTAAAACAACCTTTCCAAAATTCAAATCAAAATCACAAACATCAAGTTTTGAAAGAGAAATAAAGTTCCTAGAAATTGAAGGTACACAAAAAGTATGTAGTAGAAATAAATGATAGCAGTATCTAAGACCAAACGATAAGTCTCTATGCCTTCAATTGGAGCCTTCATACGATTTTCCATATACAGGAAATTCTTAGTTTGGTTTGTAGTTTGGATTGTAAGGAATCCCTGCATCATATTGGATACATGAGTAATAACACTAAAATCTAGCCACCAAGTATTCTGAGGAACATCAATCAAGTTTGATTCGAAACAAACATAAGTTTTTAATATACCTTTCTTTTCGAACCAAGCCTTGTGTTTAGGGCAATCTTTCTGATACTGTCCTTCTTTCTTACAAAAATGATACTTATCATTATTGTGTTCGTTCTTATTAGCCTGAGGAGCTTTAATAGACCTTTTTTTTTTCTTAAAACTTTTGGCTTTTTCTTTTAGTGCTTTACTAGTTCCTTGAGTGGTGAGGTTGATGGAATGACTTCCCAAATTCTTAAGCCTATATTCATCTTGAATAAGTTTGCTTAATTATCAATTCATTAACATTCCACTTTTTCTTAATAGTGTTATAGTTAATTTGAAAGGTACCATATTTAGGAGGCAGTGAGTTCATAATAAACTGAACCAAAAATTAGTTATCCACAGTCATTCCTAAAGTCTTTAATCTTGCTGCAATATTAGTCATATTAATGGTATGTTCTTGCAAACTATATGACCCATCAAACTTTATGATCGTGAGTTATGCCATTAATGTACCAGTGAGTGACTTATCAGCAGAACAAAAATATTCTTCCACAAACTTTAAATATTCCTTTGCATTTTCTATTTATGGAATAATAGTCTTAATGTTGTGCGATAGTCAGTCACATAAACATAAGACTTAATCTGTTGAATTGTTCCCATGCTTTATATTTGAACTTCTCTTCCTCCCTGCTTAAATCAATAATAGTAGTGAGCTTTTTCTTTAGTAGTGTTAAGTCAAGATTCAATACACTTAAATTAAAATTAACTTGCTCACTCCATTAGAGAAGTTCAAACCATTAAAAATAGTAATAGAAGAAGCTTGTGGATGAAGAGAAATTGTTGCAAATTAAACATACAGATTCAAATAAAATATTAGACTATATTGTAATATACCTTTGAGCTAATATTACAATATACTATCAAAAATTAAATATCTCATATTATTAAGAAATTAAAATATTCAATCAAATACAAATGTCATCTTTGGAAAAAAAAATATTTGGTTCAAGAATTTTAATTTTCTTCATTTATGTCACTAATCTTAAAAATTAATTTTTCTTTGAAAAAATTCCATAATTTTAATGATCAATGAATCTCATTTATTTATCATTTTAGGTATTTTATAAGTATAATAAATACATAATTATTTTATACATGACAATTAATTATTTTAGTTTGGTCACTTTGGTGATTACAAACGGTCTTAATTAACATAAATTCATGCATATATATTATAATCATAAGTAATCTTAATTATTTTTGAAACATGCATGTATATTATAATCATTAATCAAATTCATAAACGATAATAAATAGTACATAAATTTATATATACATTATATCATGCATTATTAAAGATATTAATCATTATTATACAATAAAAGATTAATGTGCAAGTTTCATTTCGTTTAATTCTAAATATATATCATCAATTAAATATACTAAATGTCATTAATAATGCATCTATTAATTTATAATTCAACATAATAAATTCATATATGAAAATATATAAATTTCTAAACGAAGCTTATATCATATGTTAATAAACATGATCATTATATTTATTTTATGAAATAAATCTTAAAATTTTTATATTTTATATACATTGTGACAAAAGGCGAAACGTTCGCCCCAGCGCCCTCGCCAATCCGTCCCAGGACCAACACGGAGGAGGTAAATCACGGGGACTAGTCTAGCTAACCCGAACAGTGACCAGTACATGAAAAAGGATAAAAACCTGACTACTAGTCAGGATTTGAACCTCATTATATTTTATATACATGAGCTATATGAAGAAGCCCTTACAATTTAATTATTTTGCATATATAGCTCTCTTCTTTCTTTTCTTTTTGAAAATACTCAAATTCATATTAATATATTTTCTATTTATAGGTAAAGTAAGGACTAATGTATATATATATATATATATATTATTTTCGTGCATCTATTATCACCGGTTGTTATTATTATTATTATTTATATTTATTCAAATAATAATAATTATTATTTAGATGAGTTATAACTTCAATTGCGTTAAATGAATTACTTTAGTTTTAATTTCTATTGTTATTTTTAAGGTCAATTATTTAGTAATAAAAAATAGTAATCATCTAACACGAGTGACCAGGGGACATATCCAGAAAAAATAGATGGGCGTTGAAGGGCTCGAAAAAAATAATACTAAAAAATTAATATGTAATAAATTTAATAGTAAAAATATATTTAAAAAAAATCCAAAGTGCTCTATTCACTGTTGCTTCTAGATCGAGCGCTGTCCGAAAAGGAAACATCCGATTTGAAGCTGCCGAAATGCTTAAATTTTTCATCCCCCACTCATCTTCCCTCTTAGCCATCCCCTCTTGTAGTTAGTCCTCATGAATTCTTTCTCCAAACTTCCGTCCTTTGCTTTCGGTGGCTCCGACAGTAACAGCGCCGACAAGCTCACATCCGAAGACTCTCATGGGCCATGGGCACCAGCAGATGGACCTGATCGAGTTCTTCTCCGGCGCCAAAGTGGCGGCGGATTCAGCCAATTCCTCCTTCGGCGGCACCGCTGACAAGGTTGACAATCTGCCACCACGGGAGCAACCTCCGACTTGCTTGGTGTTGTATCTCACTCTACGAAGATCAAGAAAAGTAGTTACAAAAAATACGTGGAGCAGGCAGAGACGTAACTAACTGAAACAGTATGACACCATCAATGGTTCAACTGCCACCACTCTAAAGACAAAGCAAGTAGGGGCGAAATCAGAGAAAGCTCCTCAAGTAGATGAGGACTCCCACAAGGCTCAATCTAGAGGAGGTGGTATGGAAGCAAAGACTATTCTTAAACGGGGTTGGGCTACAGCCCAAGACAATCCTAACATAAATTCATCTCCGTAAGTGACAGATTCGTTCGGGTGCAAAGGGTTGGGAGTATTGATGCAGTTTGCACTAATAGTATAATCCTAAGTTTTGATATATGCCAATAAGTTAAAATTAGACTGTTGTTGTTTTAATCCTTTGAGCTAAGTGTGGAGATTAACTAACTTGACGAATCTAAAAGACCAGACACCAGGCTGAAGTCCAGATATGCGATTCTGACAGAAAATCCAACTGGGTCAAAGAGGACCAGACAGTTGGCAGGAAGTCCAGTAGGGTCAGGGAGGACCAAACGATTGACTAAAGTCCGGATGTGAGATTCCGACAGAAAAACCTGGTGGGTCAGAGATCAAACGTCGAGGAGGTTACTCGACAATCAATAAGTGAGGTAAGCAAAGTGGAAGAGCGAATCCAGTGAGGCCGAGTCCCAGTGGGGACGTTAGGCGTTTGTCCAACCTAGATCCAACTTGGAATTCTAAGTTGAGACCGTGACTATATCCGGATCTTGGTGAGACAGGATCTAAGTCATAAATGATATACTATTCATGCACATATATTTCTAACTTTGTGTTATAGGGATATACGTATATCTTCGAATTCTACATGCATGGCCTCTGACAGAGCCTGATTCCGAGTCTCGAATAAAGAGTTATGGACTCCGAAAGATTGCGGTGTCGAACTTGCAGTTTGAGGCGAACCGGAGCAAATTGGACCGAATCGGATTGGAGAAAATCGGACCAGACCAAATCGGACCAGACTGGGCCGAACCAAACCGAACCGAACTAGACCGAACAAAACCGAACCAAACTGAACCGGACCGGACCTGACCGAACCGAACCGAACCGAACCGAAGCGATGGATAAGATATAAATTATTTAATTTGCTTTATCTACAAAATTATCCGTAAGATATGAAGTCAGGAAGTTTATCCCGAATTTAGTGGATCGGATAAGATTAGATTCATCTATAAAAGGAGACTAGATCATGGTTTTCAAGACAACTCAAACAAGCTTCTGCGATCATTCTGCTGCGCCGTTCGTCCGCAACGATTTCACTACGTCAAAACGCTGCAAAAAAACTACACCGACCATGAGCTATAATTCTCAGATTTTACTGTTGTCGATAAAAAATTTATTGTATTTTTTCCAATTCTTGTTATTGCATAAGTTGGTGTAGTGTTGTTATACTAATTTTTATTGTGTATTCGGTTTCTTCGTCCGAAGGTTTTTCGGAGAAGACGTTAAGTGGATTGCCCGTCGAAAACGTCCTGAGGGGGTGTGAGCCTTAAAGTAAGAGTCGATGAAGGCTCCGAATCAAGTAAAAATTGATTGTGTGTTTTATTTTAATTGTATTTATTTTTTCGTTGCACACTTGAATTTTCGATGAGATTTAAAAAAAAATAAAAATAAATATGTGATTCATTCTCTTCATATGAAATAAGGAGCTAAAATTTAGATATATAATGTCAATCAAATAAAAAAAATTGCCATTATTTACTCAATAAAAAAAAAAGAAAAAAAAAGTGGTATTATTTGTTGTCCTGGACCACCCTTATGGCTATCCAATGACCCAACGCCCAACGCCTACCATGTCGCAATAATCCACCTCCCAAAACTATGCCATAAAAAGAATAGAAATCCAACACCAAAGCCCACTTGTCGTTATCGCCGTCATCCCTTCTCCTCCACCGCTTGAAACAGAGCCACAGAGAGAGAGAGAGAGAGAGGCGAGGAATCGAAGCACAAGCACCACGTCGTCGTTCTTCCTCCTCCGATTTTGACATCGTTCATGTCGAACTCCGTCTCCAAGAGACCCCTTCTCAAGCCCTTCTCCCTCCTCGTCCTCCTCTTCCTCTCCTCCTTCCTTCTCCTCCGCCTCTTCCTCTCCTCCAACGCCAACGCCAAGGCCGCAGCCTCTGTTTTCACGTCGTCTGTTTCTGAAGCGGCGCCTCCTCCTCCTCCTCTGGTTCGCATCCGGCGCACCTTCCGCTCCTACGACGACTACGTCAAGCTGCAGCTGAACAAGACGCTGGACTCCCGCCTCCGCCGCGTGTGGGCGACCCGCGACTGGGACCGCAAGGTCAGCGTCTTCACCCGCTTCTTCGCCGACCTCGCCGCCGAGGGCCTGCTCTCCAACTCCTCCGCGGCGCTCTGCATCGGGGCGCGCCTCGGCCAGGAGGTCGCCGCCCTGCGCGGCCTCGGCGTCTCCGGCGCAGTCGGCATGGATCTCGCCCCCGCGCCGCCGCTCGTCGTGCGCGGAGACTTCCACCGCCAGCCCTTCCCCGATGCCTCCTTCGACTTCGAGTTCTCCAACGTCTTCGACCACGCGCTCTACCCCGACCGCTTCGCCGCCGAGGTCGAGCGCACCCTGCGCCCCGGCGGCTTCGCCGTCCTCCACGTCGCGGTGCACCGCCGCGGCGACAAGTACTCCGCCAACGACCTCCTCGGCGGCGTCGACGGCCTCCTCGCCCTCTTCCACCACTCCCGCCTCGTCCGCTCCCGCAAGGTCGACGCCTTCGGCCTCGACACCGAGGTCGTCATCCAAAAGCTCAAACACTAATCTCCAATCCAATCCAATTCATTCATTTTCATTTTCATTTTCATTTTCTTCCTTCCAATTCGAATCAGACAGACATGTTCTTCCTCTTTCATCATCAATTTCACACACAAATTTTCACACACAAATTTTATCATAATTCTGTCGATACAAAGGATCAAAAAACCACATCTTTGCATGTCTGCGCGTGAAAAGCTCTACTTTTCCTGCTGTTTTTTTTTTCTTTTTTCTTTTTGTGAAAATCGGTTCCATTATCTGTAAAGAATAATTAGACATCTAAAGCGGCAATCATGGAAGCAGAGTTGAGTGGAGTTGTCTTTAAATCCCAATTAATTAGCGGTGGGAGGAAGAAGAAAACAAAACAGCGGCTGTGGATTTTTGCTCGTGAGTTGTGGCCAACTCTGCGGACGGTCTCATTTGCGGCTTTGCGTGGGCGTTGAGGCATCTCTTTCTGCGTGGACGCTTGAGCGACTTGGGAATTCGATTTCTTATTATTACTCAGTGTTTTCTTCTTCTTTTTTTCGGTGAAAGAAATTAAATATTTTTTTATTGAAATAAAAAGGGTTCGGATTTGACACAGGAAAGTAGGGTTGTAGCTAAGTTTAAGTTTTGTGATGTTTAAGGTTATTTGATATGATAATGAAATTAGTCTAAAATGATTAAATTATTAAAATGATCGTTTAAGTTTGATTTGATTTTTTTGTGTATGAGTTTAAGTTTGATTTGATTTTTTTGTGTATGAGTTTGAGTTTAGTTTAAGATTGATTTATTTAGATGTTATCGAGCTTTCTTAATTTAAATTTGTTTAATTGTTTGAAATTTTTTATATTTTAAATTTATTTTGTTGATAAAAATTTGTTTATTTTAATTTTTTGTTTGTTTATTTAGTATATTATAAGGGTTTTATTAAAAAATATGGTTTATAAATATTGTTCACGAAAATTATTCACGAACGTTGTTTACAAATGTTATTCATGAATGTTATTCACGTATTAATGAGTTAAATATATATGTGTTCAAACATGTTTATTTAGTTTAATGAGCTTTTTAAATTTATTCATTTAATTGATTATGTGTATTGAATGAGTTTTTACCACATGGAATACTAAATTTATTCATAAACATTTGATTCATCTATAACCCACCCTGGTATAAAAAAGGTTCATAAACATTTGATTTATCTATAACCCACCCTGGTATAAAAAAGGAGTTGGAATTTGAAATGTTTTTTGGTTAATACTAAATATTAAGTTTTTTAAATCAATTAATTTTGGAAATGATATTTTATGATTTTAAATCCAAAAATATTCATAAAAAAAATAATTAATCAGATCGGATAACGTCGAACATGGAATGATCAGTTCAGTCACATGAAAGTTTTTCACCTGTCATCAAGATAAATTAGGAAGCGCTAATGAATGCCCATACAAATGGTCAATATTCTTAGGATCGCTTTTCACTGGAGGAAAAATTTCTTGTAGTGTGTCACGATTGAAATTCGAACCTTAGATCCCTTGATTATCTATTGAAGAGTCTAACCATTATACTATTGCACCAGGGGCAAATTTAATACTCATGGTAGCAAAAAGGCAAAACGTTTGTCTCAGCATCCCGCCAGCCCATCTCAGAATCAACACGGTCTCAGAATTAACACGGACGAAATAAATCATGAAAAAAATCTAAAAATATTCATGGTGGCAAAAAGCGAAACACTCGCCCCCAGTGCCCCCGTCAGTCCGTCTCAGGACCAACACAGAGGAGGTAAATCACGAGAGATAATCTAGCTAACCCGAACAGTGACTAGTGCATAAGGGAGGGCAGTAATATGATTACTAGTCATGATTTAACTTCAGACCTCATAATGATAATACTTCATGTACTAATCATTAGCTCATTCCACGGGGATCATCTAAAAATACTCATGATGAATAATTTAGTAGTCTAATATTTAAAATTTATAATTCCACCGAATCGATTAATATTGAGAATCGAACATGAAAGTTTGAAGGACTGTACTACGGCTGCATCGTAGCCCGGTGCCACATGGTAGTGAAGTGAGAGCATTTGTCGATGCTTTGGAGTTCAAAGTGTCCCTGGAAATGATAAGATGATTAAATTTTTTAATAGATAATTAAAGGATTTAAAGTTTAAATGTTAGTTACGGTGTATTGTAGAAAATTTTTCCTCTAATGAAAAGTGAGTCTTAAAATATTGGTCATTTGGATGAACTTTCATTAATATTTTTTGGTTTATCTTGATAATCGATGAAAAATTTTCATGAAATCGAATCAATCATCCAGATATGATGTCATCCGATCTATTGTGGAGTCCAAAGTGGCGGATGCATGAGATGGTTAACGCGTTTTATGCGGGTGGCCCTCTTTATAAAAGTCATACTTAGTGTGGATGTGACTTAAGCATGTGTGATTTGCTCCATTTCAACTATGTCAAGGTGGAGCACGACCCACTAACTCACTAAACTTTTTTTTTAAAGTATTTTGTTAATAAAAAATAAAAAAATAAAACATTATTTATTCATGATGATTTTGATATTTACAACTCTAGTTTGGTAAAATATGGATATTTTTATATCTTAGGTTACATCAATATTTCATAAAAATTTATGTTTGTTTTGCAATCGGCCATTTAACTTTTCATGGATCATCTATGTCTAGTAATTGTGTACTTACCTAATTGTCTAATCCTTGATTTGGTCATCTCGTAGTTAACTTGGTTGCTCTCTTAGTGGACCTCATTAATGATGGTAAAAGATGAAACGTTCGTCCCATTGTGGCAAAAAATTGTGGCAGAAACGTTCGTCCCAGAATCAACATGAAGAAGATAAATCACTCATGATGCTTTGCTTCATCAAACTCATTGTTTGTTGCAAAGTTTTGATCATGGCTCAAGGATCTAAGATAGAGTTGTCATGGGCTTTAGCCCAGCTAAACAAAATTTAGCTAAGTATTTTATAACTTAAAATTTAGCATATTGATATGTTTTTTTTTTCATTTTGTCTTGGTGCTTAGCCTATTACTTTCACACTCAAAATCCAACTCATCACTAATTCATGGATCCATCTCTAATTCTTCCTCTTATTTAGAATGTGACAATCTACTTTAAATTAGACATTGGAATAGTTAATATATCACAAATTATAATAATTAAAATATGATAGATGACACATTGTCATTTGCGTGCTTGTCAATTATATTCAATCCTTCATATTTTTTTAACACTCTAAAAGCTAAATTAAAATTTAGCTCATTAGCCTTTTTGAAGATGTACATATGAGTCACTACCTTGACTCATATCGATGTTAGAACCTTGCGAGTTAGATGGGTAAATAACTTCGATCATTTCATTTTGATCTTATGCTCGTTTACAAAGGTTAACACATGCACAACGAAAACAAAATACAATAAAATGATGTAAACACATGCACAACAAATCGATTTTACTTAATTTACCACCTCTTAAGGCAACTACTCCAAGACCTAGTTCTAGCGATCTACCATCACTATCCTTTTTTTTCTCGGATATCTTCCAGAGGCGAAGAAGCCTCTTACAACACCTATTATTACAAAACAACACAAAAATGAAATACAAAACAAATACACAAACACAAATAAAAGTTACAACTTTAGAAGTGAACTTTGCTTTGAATCGCTATTTGTCACTTTGGATTGCCTCTTGATAGTAGGAAATATAACATCACTTCGCCTCTAACCCCTCAAGAATTGACGTCTTCATAACACCTCAAAATCTTCTTTTATAGGGTTGTTGTTTGAGCTGATTTCCACTTATTAGTTGGTTGATCTTATCTATTAGTCGATTGATCAACTATAGATTCGAACATTACTCAAATTCGTCAGCTCAACGACTCCATCCACCTCAGCATCAGTCGACTGCCCATGATTATCAATCGATTGCTGCTTAATCATTTGAATCTCGCAATTGAGTTTTGAACATTCTGTTCGCTTGAACAATGATATCAATCGACTAATACATTCTATCAGTCGTCTAATCGTAACCAGTCAAGTTTTTCAATCGATTTTTGAAGCTTATGGTCGCTACTATAGTGCTATTAGTCGACTGATCAAACTCATCAGTTGATTGTTACGATAGCAATTTGATGTTCATAATTACTATAACAAATTATTGTAGCAAAGTTATTGTAGCATATATATTACTGTAACAACCTTATTTTTGAGGTTTTACGTGCATTAGTCAATTGATACACCATATCAATCGACTAATATTCCTATTTTAATCTTGCCAAAATTGAATTCTCGCCTTGTTTGATATTTCATTGACCTCAACCTATAAAGATTTCCTTTGTCCGACATTCGATTAACCTTGACTTGTCAAGACTTCTCGTTGCATAACATCTGATCAACTTTGAAATGTCGGGACTTCCTCGTTGTCTAGCATTCGGTCAACCTTGACCTGTCGAGACTTCACGCCTCATGTCAATTCCCTATTGGACTTCCGACCGCTAAGTGTCCGATAAATCATGACCCACTTGGTCTTTCTTCTTGCCAACTGCCTGTTGGACTTCTGATCGTCAAGTGTTCAGTCAACCGCAACCCATTTAGACTTTCTACTTCTTTGTCAAATATTATGTCAACATTGACCTATTTGACTATTAATCAAACTAACATATTGATCGATTATCAAGAATTCGATTAAATTTGACCTACTTAATCTTTCACTCGACCTACTAATATGTTAATCAATTATCAAAATCCAATTTGAATAGTTTGATCAATCTAATTAACTTTAAACAAGATCGATTACCAACAATCGAAAGTGGAACTCAAGTGAGCCAATGGAAAAGTTAAAAACGCTGTGCGCATGGTGCCCTTTAATAAATATAAAATTTTTATGCACAATTTAAATATTCTTCAAATTATATATACTCTTTGATAAATAAATAAATATAATAAATAAACTCTCTACTTTTCATTCTCCATTATTATATATAACAATATTCAATAAAAACTAAATACAACTTATACTACATTTGTTTATTCTAGATACCTTTCGCTACCAATATTCCTATCTCATACCTCACACATGCATATCTTATTTTGTATTTATCTCCTAATAATATTTGATAAAATGCTATCTTAAAATTCTTGAGAATGTTTTGTTTTAACTTTTTTTTATATGTATAGGTTTTTTTTTTTACCATCTTTATTAATCTTTCTACCTCTCAAATAAAACAATTGCAGCCTTGACACATAACAACATTATATTTCAATACAGGGATATATATATATCTTATACTGGACAGTATTGAAATACTTTTGGAGGCATTAGACATAGAAATATTGTCTTTTGTAAAAGTGTAGCTGTGCCATCACTCTCAGAGTCACATGCATGACACATTCTATTCATCCATGTGTTTGTTTAGTAGTGACCATGCCACTTTGCATCTTTTCTTATTTATTTATTTATATTAACACCTTTTATTAATCCTTATAAAATAAATATTTTTTTATATTAATTCTAAAAACAACTTTTAGTATCAAAATGTCTTGGTGGTGGTGGTTGAGTGAAACCAATTATAAAAATTGTTAGGTGAGGTTGGATGAATTGATTGATCAAATTGAGTATATCATGCTAATTGAGTCAACAAATAACAAGAATTAGGCAGGATGAGTGAATTAAGCAAGTTAGATCGGTTGCTAGGTTGGTTAGATTGAATGGATTGGTTGAATCAAATAGATTGTGTGAGTTATTAAAATGGATAATTAGTTGAACATAATTAGAGGTTCCCAATCATATTAAATGGTCCATGTTACAAATAATAGCTTTAATTGCCAAATGTTTAGAAAAAAATGTTTATATTATCAAGTGGTTGTTTTACCTCCTGATAAATAATTATTTGTTAGTCTATAAATAGGAGAATTATATTTTTTTATAGAAAGAAAATATAATTTTATTCCCAATTTGTTGTGAGAGCACCAAGTTAAGAGATTTAAAAGAGAGAGTTTTCATTTTACGATCTAAAATTCCTTCAATATTCCAATTTATTACCAATATTTATTGTTGATAACTCTCATTTACTCACCAAACAATAAACTCTCTCATCACCTCCTCATTAAAATTAGAAAAAAAAATCACTACAAAAAAACAAACATTCTGGGATGAATTTTGGGATGAAAATTTTTTCGTCCCTAAATTGTTGTCGCCATCTTCGACGACAAAATAAAATAAAATCAACGCCAAATTTAGCATCGAAGTTAGAATTTTGTCCCCAAATTTATTACAATTCTGTAACGAAAAATAATTTGTGGTAAAATTTTCAAATCCTAATCTGCAATGAAATTGTAATTTCGTTGGCAAATCTGCAACGAACAAATATTTCGTTGCCAAATCTGCAACAAATACAGATTCGTCGCCATCTTGCTATTTCAAAAATTTTGTGACGAATCTTCATTCGTCCCAGAATCAGGGATGAATTCACAGATTCGTCCTAGATTCTAGGATGAATTTTGAGATTTGTTCCAAAATCTAGGACGAATTGACGGATTTGTCGCCATCCTGCTATTTCAGAAATTCTGTGATGGATCTTCATTCATCCCAGAATCAGGGACGAATTCACGGATTCATTCCAGAATCTAGGACGAATTCACATATTCGTCCCAGAAATTCGATATCACAGTAATTTACGATAATATAGCAACAAATTATTTTCGTCGCTAAATTCGTCCCAAAACGACAAAATTTTTAACAGAAACATTTCATTTCTGCATTTTATTATATTAATACAATCCAATCCAATCCAATCCATTTACAAACATGTTTATAGCACATCCTATTTAACACATCCATACACATCTTATTTGCCAAATATCAGACAAGAAACATATATTTAATATTCAAAACGAAATCAACAATAATACAAGTCCAAAATTATCAAAATAAAATCATACAAATAAGTCATAGTTCATATTAAATCCATACAAGTCATCATATCTAAAAATATCATTACATTATCCAAAAGTTAAACAAGTTAATTAAAATGAAAATACACATACATCACCAAATCATCTTCTTCTTCCACAAAAACTTTCTACTCCTTCCATACTTCTTTTCCTTACATCAAAACAAACAAACATGCATGGATCATTTATAACAAGGCAAATTAACAAGATCTACGATGTGTATTAAAACAAACAAACAAACATAAACACTAGAACTCTCCATCATGCATGGCACATTGATGTGTATTATTGACTTAAGGACTACGAAACAATTTAATTGTTTGTTATACGAATTAAATATGTGACTTAATTTGAAGCGAAATTATAGATCTATGATCCATTCCCTTAGCGAAACCATTGGGTGAAAAAAATTAGCAGATCAGTGTTTCAAAATGAAGGCACACGTGCTGACAACAAGTAATAGTATCTTATTGCCTAATAAATTACCACAAAAATAGTATGATGAGTATAAAGTATATGGTTCATAAAGTGGAATATTAGTTTTCACGGAATAGACTGATGGTTAGTACATGAGATATTATTATCATAAGATTTGAAAGTTAAATCCTGGCTAGTAGTCAAATTCTTGCCCTCCCCCATATACTAGTCACTATTCGGGCTAGTTAGACTAGCCTCCGTGATTTATTTTCTCCGTGTTGGTCCTGTAACGGATTGATGAGAGCGCTGAAGACGAACGTTTCGTCTTTTATCATCATAAAAAGAAATATTAACGTTGAACAGTTTGGATGATTACATTTCACACATCAAGTTGATCATCAAAAGACAATGCTCAAGGTCCCATAGATCTGAAATATCATTCTCTGTTCATTTTTTTTTCACTATCCAAGTCATGCAGATATTTAATCCTTTTAATCATATAAGAAGCATCAATATCTAGAAGAAGATAGAGGTTATTTTTTCTTTTCTTTGCAAACTATTTATATAGTGGAGATGCAGATGGAAACATGCCATTATGAAACCTAAGGTGCCTAGCTTGTGTGGTTAAAATTAGGATTATAATTACAGATGATATGATGACAAATAAAAAGGATTATTGTTTCTAATGACAAACCAATCCACAAATAATTTTCTGAAACTAACACAAAACTTAATACTTATTTTTTCCTCTAACATGAATTTTCAATTTGTACTAGTTGACTTGGCCTTATGAAACCTATTCAAAACAAATTAACAATATTAATAAAAAAATACAAAATTAAAAGATTCACAATCAAATAATTAATGTTCAAAAATATTAATTATGAGACAAATAACATTCATATATAATTAAAGTCATGAGCAATCATCACCATCATCGTCGTCGTCGCCACTATCATCACTGGAACAGGAAGGAATCTGACTTAGAGTGGAGCTCAACTGAAGACGTCTCATTATGAAGTCTTGTTGTCAGCGCAAATCGCTCATTTCTCTATCCCTTTGCACCATTTCTTGATCCCTTTGCAATATTATCCCCTTCAATTGGCTAACTTCTTCAGTCAAGCTATTTATTTGGGCTCTTACTGCTGGTGGGGTGGAAGAAGATGTTCCAGCAATTTTTTGGGTTTTGCTCAAGGAACTCATTCTTAATATCCTTCCCTCTTTCGATCCCCCACAGGCCTTCAGCCATATACTTATATTATTGCTAATAGAGGACTCAGATCCGCTAGAGTCTTCACTAGCTTGGGAATTTCTCAGTGCTAGTTCTAACTCATCATATTTATCCTGTATTGTCATAAGACAAATTATAATAAAATTTTAATAACAATATTTTAAAATCAAATAAAAGTTAATCTCAACCTTTACTGCTCTATCTTCACTCCAAGTTTTATCTTTTTTTATAAATGTACGGGTGAAAATATCTATGAATGCAGACTCCTTCCCCATTTCCTTAGTCTAAAAATTACTATTAGAAATAATGAAATAATTTAATATAAATTAAAAAAATAGTGAGAGAGTTAAAAAATTATCAATCTGCTCCTATGCTCATCTATATTAATCGAGCCTCCCACATATATCGCAGAGAAGCTTTCAGAATTATAAGCTTGATTGATTCTATTATGGTGACTTCTTTGTTTGCTCTCATCCATTGCTAAAAAATTGGAGATGATGGCCCAATGTTCATCGGTGATGCAGGGTGACTTTTTTCCTTGAGACTTGGCATGATGCAGTATATGTCTGATGTGATCACCATATTTTTTTCTTAAATATTCTTTTTATCTCCATCTCCTCACTCGGGTCCCAAATGAAGCCCGTTGAAATGAAAAAAATTGATTATATATTTAATTTAATTTAATATTCATATGTTGAAGGAGATATACTTTGAACTCGTTCGACCATAACTCTTTTGTGACCGTTGGAGTGCTTGAATATGTTATTAAAGCACCTCCCCAATGATTATTCACGATTCTATTAATATCGTAAATAACTCGTACTGAATTATGAAATCTATCATAAAATTATAAACAAACAATGTTAAATAATTATGATAGTTCAAAAAATAAAATATTTTATAGTAC
>JBBUKS010000060.1:10392587-10402791 GCA_038050645.1 Hedychium gardnerianum
TACACTACAACATAATGGTGTATCTGAAATGTGAAACCAAACCTTGTTAGACATGGTTAGGTCAATGATGAATCATGCAAGCCTTCCCAAAACTTTATAGGGTTACACACTTGTAACAGTTGTTTACTTGCTAAGCAGAGTCTTGACCAAGGCAATCTCTACTACTCCATTTGAGAAATGGACTGGTAAGAAACCTCACCTATCTTATTTGAAGATATGGGGATGTCTTGCTTATGTTAAAAGGATTGTATCAAGCAAGATGGATGCTAAGTCTGATAAGTATCTATTTATTGGATACCCTAAGGAAACTAGGGGTTACCAATTCTATCATCACTTGGAATAAAAAGTGTTTGTATCAAGGCATGTTGTATTCCTAGGGAAGGAGTTTATCTTGTAGGAAAATAGTGGGAGTAAAGTTGAACTTAAGAAGTTCAAGAGACTCCAATAGACACAAAGGATACGCCTAGTCAATAACCACAACCGATCAATTATGATGATGAGCCATCGGCTGAACCTATGGTGACACAACTTCTTCGTACATCTAGTAAAACATGCAACATTCTTGAGAGATATGTATCTCTCATAAGTGAATCGAATGATGTGTTACTCAATGAGGATGAGAAACCTACTGATATGAAGAAGTTCTAAATATGTCAGAAAGGGGCAAGTGACTTACAACCATGAAGTCAAAAATGGATTCCATGTACGAAAACCAAGTTTGGAACTTGGTGGATCCACTTGAAGGCATCACACATATTGGGTGCAAGTGGGTTTTCAACAAGAAAACTGACATAGATGGTAATGTAATTACCTACAAAACAAGATTAGTGGCAAAAGGATATCGTCAAAAACATGGTATTCACTATGATGAAACTTCTCACCACTAGCTATGCTTAAATCTATTCGGATGCTCCTTGCCATATCAATTCGTTATGATTATGAGATATAACAGATGGATGTGAAAACATCTTTCCTTAATAGAAAGTTGCTCGAGGACATATATATGATATAACCCAAGGGTTTCACATCAGCTGAAAGAAATAAAGTATGCAACCTTCAACCGTCCATTTATGGATTGAAGCAAGCATCCAAGAGTTGGAATATCCGTTTTGATGAGGCAATCAAAGAGTTTGATTTATCAAAAAATCATGACGAACATTGTGTGTACCAGAAGGTTAGTGAGAGTCTGATCATGTTCCTAATATTATATGTCGACAACATACTACTTATAGGAAATGATATACCTGTTCTACAATTAGTTAAGGTTCAGTTGTCCAAAACATTATCCATTAAAGACATGGGAGAAACAACTTATATCCTCGAAATTAATATCTATAGAGATAGATCAAAATGGTTGTTTGGTCTTTCACAGTCTATATATATATAGATAGAGTGCTAAAGCAGTTTAGCATGTCTGAATCCAAGACAGGTCTTATACCCAGGAGACAGGGGATTCACCTTTCAAAGTCTCTGTGTCCACACACAGAAGAAGAGAGGATTTGCATTAGTAGGACACCCTAGCGTCTGCGATACGATCTATCATGTATGTTATATTATGTACGATGCTCGATGTATCATATGCTCTGAGTAACATGAGCAAATACCAACTAGATCCAGGCATGAATTATTGGGTGACTGTCAAGACAATCGATAAGTATTTAAGAAGAACTAAGGATATGTTCTTGGTATATGGAGAAGGTGATATGGTTATACGCGGGTATACTAATGTTAGATTTTAGACAAACAAGGATGATTCGAAGTCTCAATTTGGATACATATTCACAATGAATGGAGGTGTAATAAGTTGGAAGAGTTCCAAGCAAGTTATTATTGTAGATTCTACCTAGAAGGCGGAATACATTGCAGCTTTTAAAGAAGCAAAGGAAGCAGTTTGGATCAAAAAGTTCATCATTGAACTTGGAATGGTCCCGACCATTATTGAAACATTGCTAGTTTACTGTGACAATAATGGAGTCATCGCGTAGGCTAAAGAACCAAGGTCTCACTAATGATCCAAACATGTGCTTCATCGCTATCATCTAATCAGGGAGAACATCAGTAGGAATGAAATACAACTCAAGAATATTTCCACCAAAAGGAACCTAGTGGATTCTTTGACAAAGGCTCTACCACAAAGCAAGTTTGAGAGTCACGTCAAGGCCTATGGTATCAGACACCATGACGATTGGCATTAGGACAAGTGAGAGTATGTTATGTCTGAGAGATGTCCTAAGGCAATTGCCTTATGATTTGTACCTATTTATTAGATAAATAAAGATTCACTATTTGAGTGTTCATATTTTGTATATATGATTGGATATTAAACTTACTTACAGAATGTCTGCATTACAATTCACAGCATGAGAGAACTTATGATTGGATCACAACTAGTGAGCATCTCTCATGTGTAATTATGAATGTATTAAATTCTTCCCTAGTTGATGAATTGATGTGTTCAGACATCATCAATTCTGTGAGAGTAGCATGAGTTATACTCCTTGGTCTGACAAAGCAGTTGTTCCTCACTAGCTGGAGACATTGGGATGTTGAGAGTTAAATGTGGATGTTAGTTATGGTAACTAGTTCATTAGAGTGACCTATTGTAAGACATTACATGGTTCTTTACATATATGGATATGTCAATGAAGCTCTTACTACAACTCAAGTACAAGCTTTCTTTGACTTAAGGTATTCAAGTCACCTTGGTCATGGAGACTTATACTTTAACATCCTAAGCAAACATCTCCTTGGAGGTGTAGGCTCGAGATGATTGGGTATAAGTCAAAGTGTCCGAAGGTGTTTGGGTAGTCCATAGAGGATTCATTACTCCTTACAAGGTATACTTTGACCTATGGACTCTTGTCAGGATTGTTACTCAAAGTATTTGGCCAATGCATCACATGTTCAGAGATTGTACTCTTGGATACATGTATAAGTAATTTGAATCTGTAGGACGAGTAAGTATTACTTGGGCTAGGTGTGACATAGTCAGCCTAGTGGGGACAGACACATAGACCATGTCCTGAACCAAGTGTTACATCACCGCAAGGGCACGGTTACATCGTCAGTAATATTAATATTAATTCCATAGCGATTGTTGATTAAGCACTAGAGAGCTCGAAAAGTAAGTTATCTAGATAATCAAAGTTTGGTTGAGTGCTTGAGAACTAGAGATTTAGAGAAAGAGAGAGTTGAGAGGAGGTTAAGAGAAAGAGAGAGAGAGAGCAAGAGAGAGAGTCTTGAGAGAGGTGATCTTAGTGAGACGGAATCTAGGATTTTGGTTTCATTATGATGCTAGTTAATGTCCTTAATGTATATTCACTTCCTTACCCTTCATGTTTATGATCTTGTAGTGATTCTAACTAAATTACCGGTGAGCTACAATAATTCTAACGTCATTAAGTAAATGATTCACTCTAGAAATTACGGGATAAAGGGATACCCTCGTTACTAAGAGCCCCCTTATCATACAATTGCTAGAGTTATATCAGTTACTTTCTAACAAGGATTAAAAACTACATCAGAGTGTTTACACCATTCTCATTCAATGTTACTACATAGAAGAGGTAACATAGAAAGTCCGGTAAAAGGGATACCCGAGATCACCCCGATCATACAATCGTTATATTACACAAGTCACTTCCTAACATTAAATTAGTGTAAACTCATTAAGCTCTAGTTAGCTACCCTAGCAAAAGATTAGTCCCTATTTTAAGGTCATAACCCCAGGAAGTGGTTAATATTTGATACCCTTTGTCACTAAAGGTATAGTAAGTCTGGTTGAATGGTTATCCTGTGTCACTAAGGATCTCCCGGTTATCCGGCCTAGAAGCAATCTTAGAATAGGAACAAATCCTTCACATCTACATGCATTACCGACATACACATTTTGTCAAATATGTTTAAGACATAACACACATAACACAAGACGTAAACATCTCATATAAACAAGAAAATGACATATACATAGTTCATATATCAACATCAAATTATAATTACTTCCTACATCTTAGAATACGGAGATTACTCCATGAAGAAGGACATACAAACCAAAGACACAAAATAAAGTATACTTACAATCCAAAATCTGAGAATAGAGGAAGAAGATATGCTTATCGAGGAGATGTCGGTGTCTTCAGGATGTTTCCTTTCTCCGAAGATGGACAAATCTTTGAGGTTTGAAGAGCTCTAGGGTTTCTCCCTAAGGGGAGAACCTTCCCCCAAGGAGAGGGGTTGAACCCCAAACCCAAGATATCTCAAAAGATGAAAAATCCCTTTTTACAGGCAGGGGCATGACCCCTTCTTTTTCAGCCTCACGGTCATGTCTCAGAAACATGGTCACATGACCGTATCTTAGAGACACGGCCAGGGTGTGTAAAGGTCGGAGGTTGAGGCACGATTGTGTGAGAGGCATGGGATAAGGCACGACCGGGTCGTGTGGTCATTCAATAGGTGAGGCATGGTCGTGCCTCTCAAGCACGGCTGAGCCTTGTAAGGACCTGACCCTAGTACATGCCCATGCCTCTAGGCATGACCATAGTATGAAGACAGAGCCACTCCTTTGATGAAGCACAACCATACCCTCTTGGCACGGCCCTGGCATGGATTTTACTGGAGCAGGGACATGACCGTGCCCTCCTAGCACAACCTGACTAAAGATAGGGCACGACTGTTCCTTTGAGGCACATCCCTAGCCAAAGCTAGTGCACAACCATGTCTGTGAGGCATGACCTTGGCTGAAGCAGGGGCTCTCCTTTGTTGCTCCAATATTTATTTTAGCTCCATTTTTGCTCCAAACGCGTCATGTCAATGAAAATAGAGAAAGAGTAAATCTCTGAACAAATAGAGTAAAAGAATATAATATGATGAAATATGGTGAGATAATATAGATCACAATCAATGAATATAAGAAGATGTGCATCAAATAATACATAAAAGTATATATATATATAATCTACGCATATCACCAAGTGGGTATAAGACAAGTGAAAGAAACAAGGCACGACTCAGTATAGCTGCTGAAAGGTTTCGAAAGAAGTTCTGGGATCAACCGTTGATTTTTCGGTTAATTAGGGATCATGATGTACTACTAGGTGTCACTCATGATCGACTCATAATTAATAGCTAATTATGGATGACCAACATAACCAGGAATCTATTGGGTCACACACATTATGAGTTTATCCGAAAGATTTAAAACGAGTATATGAATTGTATTCTAAGATCGAGAGAGGCTGAGTCTTTTTGGACCAGACGAAGGGTAAATATGAAAATTAGATTGATACAATGGAAGCACAAATGGGCCATGTCTTTTAAAGATGAGTTGGACCCTCTTTGGTTTACTTATAAATCAAATTGGTTTGGTTTTAATTAAAAAAAAATTTGGTTTTCAACCAAACCAAGAGATTAATGGGTTGTGTTTTGGTTAAGGTATATTGGGTCAGGTTTGGGTTTTCTCACCAAACCCATCTAGGGGATCTATATATTGATATATAATTGAGTAAAAATAATAGAGTTTGATTTAGATTAGGTTTTTGAAAACCAAATCTTTCTCTCCCCTCTCCTCCCTCTCTTGCTACTGAACACCAACATCAAGGAGAAGGGATCTCCTTTATCCGTCGGGCTCTCACCTTCGGCCAGCACATCCCCTGGCCAGCACGAGTCCCCGGAGCAACAACTTCATCCCACCACCATTGTTCCGAGCAGCAAGAATTGGTGGGCAAAATCTGTCCAGCGGCGCTACAGCCCATTTTCAACCTCTTCTAACCTCTTTTTCAGCATGCAATCATTTCTACCGGACTACCGAAGCCTCAAGGTACCTGATACCTCTACGGTAGAAAAATACGAACGCCATATAGTGAGGAAAAAGGTGTGAATAGCCCATTTTCTAGGTGGACAACAACCCTCTTGTTCGGTTGCTCTCTCTGTTTGGTTTCTTCTAGTTGCATACGCCACCGGGCACCAAACTCCATCTTCGCATACAAGGATAGTACCTTTTGCAAGGATGAAAGTCAAGACTTTTGAAGTCATCTCGATGATTTCTCAGTGTGGATATAAATAGAGGCAAAGTTTCAAGAGCATCGCTTGGTTGATGCCCTTTCCACTTACGTCATCCGTCATGTATACCTAGAATATTTTTTTTTCAAAAATTCTTTTATTATGCGATCATGTCTAGCATGGATGTATCTTTGGATGCGTGTGGTAATAATTAGTAATAATTAGGAATTATTATTATTTTTGTCTTTTATCGTGCACGTTTATGAAATGTGTTTTAGCACGCTCCCATATCGACCGCCCCAATAGTTGTATCAAAGCCTTATCGTGCTTCAACATGATCGTAAAATTATTTTATGGCTAGTAATTAGTCATATAATTAATTTTAGAAAAATTCTTGTTTTATTAAGAAATTCAATTTTGGAAAGTTTCCTAATTTGTTAGGAAATTCTAATTTTGAAATTTTCTAAAATAATTTAAGAAACCAATTTTGGAAATATTATGTGGTAATTTAGGAAATTTCAATTTGGAAATATTCTAAATTTTTTAAGATAAATTTCATTTTTGGAATTTTTCTTAATTAGTTAGGAAATTGTTTCCTAATTAATTAGATTTTCTTGATTAAGAATTATTTCCTAGATAAAGTATGTAATTAAATTTGGAAATTTATTTCCAAATTTAATTAAAGAATCTTGATTTATGAAAATCACATTCTTAAGACATATTTTTTTCAAAAATAAAATTATGACAAATATTACATTATTTATGCCATTTTCTTGCCATATTGTATGTCATGTAGTTGCATTTATTATATCATAAATTTTGTCATGCATGCGATGTGTCATATTATTTTGTGACGTGCGTGCAATATGTCATGTTATCATTTATGTTATGCATGTGATGTTATGTAGATAGTATATTTGCATTATGACGATGATACCTAAATCCCTTATGTCAAAAATTAAAGTCAACAGCTTCCGTTAATATGTTAAGAACCAAAGTCTAATTTCTTGTTTGGGTTGTTGGACTCACTCCAAGTTTGACTTGAAATTATATATATTCAAATTATTAAGATACGATCTCACGATTAACGGGCCGACTTTAACTTAAAGCATTAGCTTGTTGGAGTCACTCCAAGGTTAATGTGTTTAGAGGTAAAGTTGGGTGTCATACATATGATGTATACTTGTTAATGAGTTAACAATTTGATATTTATGCGAATATCAATTACTTGATAGCATAATGTGATAGTTATGAATAAGTGATACATAATCGGTATATGTGATATCTACCACCATATCTAAGAATGACGTATTGGACTCACTCTAAGATTGTTCTTATCTATAGTGGATATCAATTCACTTGGAGAAAACCCTACAATCTCCCGAATTCATAGTAAGGGCTCTTGAATTCGATAAATAAGCAGTATTCCTACATACATGTAAATTGTTTACATTGTAAAATCATCTCTCTCATATTTTCTCAATTTTATATTTCTAGGTTAATTGTTTGATCATGACGTCTTCAATTTGCGTTTGATTTTGGACAACAAACTGCTTGGGTCGAACTTCTTGGAATACCTTAGAAACCTTAGAATTATTCTCAAGGATTAAAAGCTTGCGTACATCCTTGATGAGCCTCTTCCCACGAGTCTAGGAGATGATGCAACATCAAACCAATTATTGGTCCATCAGAAGCATACGATTGATTTTGGGCTTGCTAGTTGCATCATGCTACCCTCGATGATGCCTGAGCTATAGAAGCAGCACGAGCATGTGGATGCTCATACTTTTATCTATCATCTTCGTGATATGTTTAATGAGCACACTAGATTCAAAAAGTTCAAGGTCTACAAGCTTTTCTTTTTCTCAAAGATGTAGGAGGATTTATTTGCGGTGTAATTTGTAATAAAGATGAATGGCTACATTAAGTGATTGGGATCACTTAGTTTTGCAATGGATCACGAATTAAGTATTGACTTAAATCTACATAATTTGCTCAAGATTTATTCACAGTTTGTGATGAACTATCGGATGAATAATCTTGAATCTACCATTTCCAAAATGATCAACATGCTCAAAACCGTGGAACCTTCTATTAAGAAAGAACAGAAGACTGTGATGTTAGTTGACTCTTCTAAGAAGGGTTCTAAGAGGAAGTCAAAGAATCTAGCTAAAGGGAAGAAAAAAGGCAAGATAGTAGAACTGACTCCAAAGGGACCATGCCACCATTGTGGCAAGATGGGGTCACTAGCGAAGAAACTATAAGATCTATCTAGAGTCTATGAAGAAGAAGACATCCGATGCTCCATCTACTTTAGGTATCTTTGTTATTAAGCGCCATATTATTTCCTCTGACACTTGGATATTGCGTAGAGAGTGTGACTCACATATATGTAATGACATGCAGGGGCTAAAGAATAGTAGAATACTGATCAAGGGAGAATCAAAATTTCAAGTTGGCAATGGAGCAAGGGTTATAGCTGTAGCCATTAGAACTTTTTTTTGAAGTTCCCTAGTGGACTAGTTTTAGAGTTGTAAAATTATTATTTTGTTCCTACATTAATAAAGAACATTTTTTTATTTCTTGCTTAAATGGAAACAGTTTCCATTTGACATTTAGTAACAATTGTTGTTATATAACTATGAATGGTATTTTTTATGGAATTGAAACTTTATGCAATGACATCTACACGTTAGATATATCCAACAACGTACTCAATATTTAAACGATCAACAAGTGTGCTCGAAAGGATGATCAGTTAACCTCCTACTCATGGCATTGTCGCCTTGACCATATAAGTAAGAGATGCATGTCCGAATTACACAAGTGTGAAATTTTGGAATCATTTGAATTAGATTCATTTGACATATGTGTCTCGTGCTTAAAAGGAAAGATGACTAAGTTATCTTTTTTTTAGAAAAAGGTGAACCAGTCGGAGAGTTGCTCGGCTTTATCCGGGCTCTTACCGGGATGATATATTTATCCTTCTTCATCTTGGGCCTCTTTTCTTCTCTTTCCAGACTTGATGCTACGTCCAGCGATCATTCTTTAGGGTGGTGTTCTTTCTTCTACGATTGGACTCCATTCAACATGTAGCATAAACTTTTAACAACAAGAAATGGATCAGAGGCCTTAGATATATCAAATTCTATTGTATCCTTGCCTACTACGAATGTGAGCTTGCGATTCTCAACATCTATAACAACTCTGATCGTGGCAAGGAAAGACCTTCCCAAAATGATGGGGATCTTTGGGTCTTCTTCCATCTCTACTTCTACTGGCACATTTTCAATAATACCCAAAGGATACCTACCACAATGGTCCGCCAGTTGCAATGTCATGGTGGTCAATTTAAGGTCATTGAGTCCAAGTCTCTTACAAACAAAATATGGGATTAGACTAATATTTGCTCCTAGATCATAAAATGTATTATCAATCATGGTTGTGCCTAGTTTACATGGAATAGAAAAACTCCCTAGATCCTTGAGCTTTTAAGGTAGCAAATTTAGAATTAGAGCACTACACTCCTCTATTAGAGCATTTGTCTCATACCCATCTTTCTTGTGTTGATTAGAAATGATTTCTCTCACGAACATAGCAAATTTTGGCATTCATTGCAAAGCGTCAATGAGTGGAATTTCAATACATAATTCTTTGACCTTTTCAAGAAACTTGTTGAATTCTTCATCCTTCTTTGTGTTGGCTATTCGTTGAGGAAAGGGAATTGATGGTACGTATCTTCCCACCAGGGGTCCTTCAATTAGTTTGTCATTCTCAACTTCCTCTTGTATATGATCATTATGTGAGGAGGAAGGAGTTGACTCTTGATGTGCGTAGATTATATATGTTTTTAGACACTTTATATTGCACATCTACTTACATTTCATTGACATTATCTAC
Source organism: Hedychium gardnerianum (assembly GCA_038050645.1). Classification (NCBI taxonomy): domain Eukaryota; kingdom Viridiplantae; phylum Streptophyta; class Magnoliopsida; order Zingiberales; family Zingiberaceae; genus Hedychium; species Hedychium gardnerianum. The sequence continues at coordinate 10,402,485 of JBBUKS010000060.1, forward strand.
ATTATCACACCCCATTTTATTATGTTATCATGATTTTTTACTTCACATTGTTCAGAGATATGATTTTTTTTATTTTCATTGATAGGATGCATTTTAGAGCAAAAATGGAGCTTAAAGTAAAAGCAGAGCGAAAAGCAAAGCAAAAAGCAGAGCAAGAATCAACCAGCTAGAGCCAAGGCACTGGTCGTGCCTTCTAGGAATTGTTAGGATCATGAGCGCAAAAGCAACAAAAGCGCAGCGGAATAAAATTCAAGATCCTTCCAGAAGATCCATGCGAAGGAAACCCGTATACTAAGAGTTATGAGAG
>JBBUKS010000060.1:10402891-10413475 GCA_038050645.1 Hedychium gardnerianum
GAATTGGATAATTATTATTTTGTTCTTGAACATTATTTCTATTTTCTATTTAAATAGAAAATGTTTCTATTTGATATTTAGTAACAATTGTTATTACATAACTTTGAATGACATTCTTTATAGGACTGGAACATTATGCAATGACATCTACGCGCTAGATATATCCAATGATGTATTCAATATCGAAACGAGCAACAAACGAGCTCGAATTGATGATCAATTTACCTCTTACTCGTGGAATTATCTTCTTGGCCATATAAATAAGAAACGCATGTCCGAACTACAAAAGGTTAGTAGTTTGAAATCATTTGAATTTGATTTATTTGATACATGCGTCTTATGCTTAAAAGGCAAGATGACTAAGTTACCGTTTTCTGGAAAATGTGAACTAGTAGGAGAGTTGCTCGGTCTCATACATACTAATATATGTGGACCATTATTAACTCAAGCATGATGAGGTTATAACTACTTTATTACCTTTATCGATGATTACTCACGATTTGGGTATATGTATCTATTGAGATACAAATCTGAGGCCTTTGAAAAGTTTAAATACTTCAATCTGATCAAGGTGGAAAATACTTAAGCCAAGAGTTTCAAGATTATTTAAGGGTCAATGGAATATTATCTCAATGGACTTCGCCTTATATGACACAACACAATTGTGTATCGGAAAGGTTAAATCAAATCTTGTTGGACATGGATAGGTCTATAATAAATCATATGAGTCTTCCCAAATCCTTTTGGGGCTACACACTAGAGACAATTGTTTACTTGCTAAATAGAGTCCCAACCAAGGTAGTCTCTACTACTGTATTTGAGAAATAGACTGATAAGAAACCTCACCTATCTTACTTGAAGATATGGGGTTGTCTTGCTTATGTGAAGAGGACAACATCAGACAAACTGTATGCTAAGTCTGATAAATGTCTATTTATTGGTTACTCTAAGGAAACTAGGGGTTACCAATTCTATCATTCTTGAAACAAAAGTTATTTGTTTCAAGACATGTTGTATTCCTAGAGAAAGAGTTTCTCTTATAGGAAAATAGTGGGAGTGAAGTTGAACTTGAGGAGGTTCAAGAAATTCTAATAGACACTGAAGAGACACCTAGTCAAGAACCATAATCGATTACTCATGATGATGAACTATTAACTGAACTTATAAAGACATTACCTTTTCGTAGATCTAGTAGGATACGTGTTATTCCTGAGAGATATAGATTTCTCATAAGCGAATCAAATAACGTATTGCTCATTGAGGATGAGGAACCTACTGATTATGAGGAAGTTCTGAAAAAATCAAAAAGGGATAAGTGACTAGCAGCCATGAAGTTGAAAATTTCATGTACGAAAATAAAGTTTAGAACTTGGTAGACTCACCTAAAGACATTACGCCTATCGGGTGCAAGTGGATTTTCAAAAAGAAAACTGACATGGATGATAATGTAATTACCTACAAAGCAAGATTAGTGGTGAAAGACTATCAAATCCATTCGGATACTCCTGGCCATAATAACTCATTATGATTATGAGATATGACATATGGATGTGAAAACAACTTTCCTTAATGAAAATCTATTTGAGGAAGTGTATATGATATAACTCGAGAGTTTCACATCTGTTGATAAAAATAAAGTATGCAAGCTTTAGCGGTCCATTTATGGATTAAAGCAAACATCTAAAAGTTGGAATATCCATTTTGATGAGACAATCAAAGAGTTTGATTTCTCACAAAATCTTGACAAACCTTATGCATACAAGAAGGTTAGTGGAAGTGCGGTCGTATTCCTAGTACTTTATGTTGATGACATATTTCTTATAGGAAACAATATGCCTGTTTTACACTACTTTGCACCAAATGCTTTGCACCAAATGCCACAATTTGTAAAATTCATGAAAGAAATCATCTCTTATAAGAGGAAAATAAAAACTCAGACTGTTGCACTCACTGGGAAGTATAGTACCATTATCCAAAATGAGTTTCCTCCCAAACTAAAAGATTCAGAAAGTTTTTCCATCCCCTACCTCATTGGGAATAAAAAGATTAATAAAGCTTTTTATGATCTAAGTGCTTGCGTGAGTTTAATGTCATTTTTCATATACAAGAAGCTAGGTCTAGGAGACCTAAAACTCACAACATGACTTTGCAATTGGCCGACCACTCTTGTCGGTATCCTTTGGGAATCCTAGAGGTTGTCCTTATAAAAATTGGCAATATTATTGTGCTTAATGACTTTATTGTTTTAGAGATGAAAGAGGACCCCCAAATCCCTCTTATACTTGGAAGATCATTTTTGGCCACCGTTTGAGCAATTATAGATGTGAGAAATCATAAACTCTCATTTTCGATGGGGAAGAATAAGTTGGAGTTTGACCTCTCAAGGTTATCCACTTATTTTCATAAAGATGACAATGGACAAGAAAATAATTTTGATAAGGATGGTCAATTTGAAAGACCTCCAGACACTGGACCAAATATTGATCCTTTAAAACAAGGAAAATATATTATTCCAGCAAAAGCCAAGGCAAGGGAAGAGCCTTGTCAGTTGGGAATGCTCGGAGGAGGGAAAAGGAACCCCCTTAAAGCAAAGGCTCCGAGTTGAGTTGAGAAATGGGGTCGAGCTAAAGACCTTAAACAAGCGCTTCTTGGGAGGCAACCCAAGTGTTTCATAGATCGTTTGAAGTTTAATTTCTTTAATCTTTAATTTTGAATGTTTGTGATTAATTCATTTCGTTTTGCAGATCATTGGACAATCAAAAGTCACCACCAGGAGTATTAGAGTATGCCACGGGGTCCCCGTGCTAACCAGCATGGGCCGTGCCAAGAATTTTGAGCTTCATAGCGCTCACCATAGGGTCCTCATGCCAGCTGCCACGGGGTGCATGTGCCAGCCGCCATGGGTCGTGGCCGAAATCAACAAAATTTCTAGAGAATATAGCGCACGTCACAGGGGGCATGCCAGCTGGCATGGGTCGTGGTCAAGACTTGCAAAAAATTTGAAAACTCACAGAGTGCGCCATGGGGAGATGTGTCAGCCAACACGGGCCGTGGCAAAAAACTGTCGAATATCTGAAATCAACAACGCACGACATAGGGGGTCGTTTCAGCTAACACGGGGGGTCGTGTCAGCCAGCACGGTGGGTCATGTCAGCCGGCATGGCCTGTGTCAGATGAACCCTTTATAAAACACCACCTGTGCCAACCAAACCCTAGCCAAGTCGTCGCCTGTGGTGATCTTAGAAGTCCCCAAAACCCTTCATCTTCCTCCACTAAATTGTGAATTTAAGCCTCCTCTTGCTCTAAATCTCCATATTCTCTCTTCTCAAGTGATCACACCTTCGGAAAACCTCCATCCTTTGAGATATCTCTATCATTTGAATCAAAGATGAAAAGAACAAGGAGAGGAGAGACATTTACTTCCAAGGCTAAAGGAAAGGGGAAGACACACGACAAAGGTGACAATCCTTTCAGTATTATTTTTTGTGATGAAAATCATAAAGAACATTTTGATATTCTTGTAAAGCGTAGGATTATGTCTACTAGATATTGAGATGAACTTGTTTTGGAAGTCCTAGGGATCAAAGAGGATGTATCTTGGTTGATTAGTAGAGTGAGTTAGGATGAGTTAATGAGTATTCAATGTCCCACTTATGCTAGGATAACTCTTGAGCTCCTTAGTTCATTGGAAGCCAAAATTTTGACTAAAGATCACACCCAGGAGGGGAAGATCACTTTTTGGATGTTTAATGATGATTATGAGTTGTCTTTAAAATAATTCAATTATTGCTTCGGACTTCCTGCTAGGGGGTGAGAGAAGAATGCTAAAGGATTTTAAAACCTTTACTTTTTGGTGGGAATTGATGGGAGCAAGAGAGTATGAACCCTCAAGGGAAAAAGACTCTAAACTCCAAAATCCAGTATTCTACTACCTCCATAGGATAATGGCAAATACCATTTTTGGAAGAGAAGATAGTGAAGGGGTTATGAGGCTTAGTGAACTTTTATGCCTATGGTGTATGATGAATGAAGAGAGCATCGATTTTGGCTCTCATTTTGTTAGGCATCTTGTTAAGGCCGGAAAAGCCTCTTTAAGCATAATAATGGTTGGTGGGATGATCACTCATATTTCTAAAATCCTCAAGTACGATATGAGTAAGTTTGAGAGTGTAGAGGGAAATTCGAGTATTGACATAGGGGGGTGTCTATCTTCTAGGATGTTTGTCCACGATGATGATTCATTTGATTTTATAATGAAAGGTTGCACACCCTTTAAATTGCTAAATACCGAATACACCACTATCACCAACCCAGATCATTGGAGGTTGGAGCAAGTCCCACCAATTCCTCCATCTAGTGAGCCACATTTTGCCCTTCTGAAATGCCCCATGCACCAAAGGTCCACCATGATAGAGAGGTCACCTATAGAGAGAGAGGAACCACTGTTATTTAGGGATGAGCCACCCACCTTAAACACAAAACCAGCTAGCCCTTCTTTCTCTCATCATGAGTATACTGCATGGTCCTCTACATATGATTTTTTTTATTTCCGTTCTAGCCTTGATAATATCCATGCAGAATAGGTTTCTATGAGGCAGAATATGGAGCAACAATGGGGGCACTGGAGTAGTGGACTTGAAGGCCTTTCAAGACATTTTTCGAGGGCGAAAATGCACTGATGAGGTGGAATTGTATTTTCAAGCTGAGGCAAGAAGAAGGAAAGAAGCAGCAGCCTTTATGCGAGTTTAAAGAAAATTTTAGGATGAGATGAGGCAGTTCATGCATGAACAAAGGCAGTAGCGAAAGAGGAAAGAAGACCATAGGGGAGCAGAGGATAGTACAACATCTCAAATCGATCATTTGTATCAATGGCATCGTAACCTCTGCTCCCGAGTTCCTAGAAATTTCGACATGCCTCCCCTTCCTCAATTTCCTCCTCGCCCTCCATGTTGATCAGATTCTATTAGAAAAGCGCCTCACTTTAAGGGTTAGTTTATTTTTCTTTTGCTAGTGTTTTTCAATGTGCCTTTTGTGATGTTTTTGTCATAGCTTGTTAATTTAGTAGTTGTTTTCATTCAGCATATTTTGTTTTGTTCATATTGATCTTTTTGATTGTCAACTTGAAGCATGTATGAATAGACTTGTCCTTTGACTAGAATTTTGATGATACCATGTGAATGCACTCTTTAAATTTTTGGTAATTCATGTTCTCCTTATCTTGTAGTAAGTTTATAAAATCATTGTTGAATTGATGATGTTTCACCAATTGCCTACTTGATAGTTTAACTATTTCACTTCACTTGGTTTGTTTCCGAAAAGTTGATTTAGTCATGATTCATCTTGTCGGACTAGTACCTTGGTAACCATAGATGACCTTCTCCCAGCATTTTAGTTACTGGATAACCTCGGTTCTTGTCAGGTCATTTGGAAAAATCTAATCTCAATCTAAAAAATAAAAATAAAAGAGAAGAAGAGTTCTTTACTCAAGTACTTAGGAAAAAAAGAGAAGAATAAAAGAATAAGAGGTCACAAACAAAAAATATCTGTCGTGAATGGAAACTAATATGTTACCCCTTTGAGACCGAGTTAGGTTACTAGGGAAATAACTATTAGATTTCTCTTGATATCGAGTACTCCTTTGAGATTTTATGTTGGAAAGAGGGAACAAACCTCACATATGGAAGGTAAGTGCCTAATGTTGGAAACCTTGGGAACACGATGGGATGATGACTTGACTTAGATTGGAACTTGAAAACTCTGGGAGCAAATTATACACTGTGCACTTTTACTTTCTTGTAGACTAGGTGAAACTAATTGAGTACCTTTGCTTTATGATAATACTACTTGATAGGATTAGATGAACTTATTAAGTTTAAGATATGATCATTCACATGTGTTCTAGATATTAATGTTTGCTTGAGGACAAGCAAAGGATTGGTCTAAGGGATTTTGATGTGTGTATTTCATATAAGACTTTTATCATAGTTTGACACACATTTTATCCCATGTCTTATGCATATATTCCATATTTTCACTCATTCATGCTTTATTTTGATATTTTTCTAGTTCGAAAAGATGCTCTTGTTTATTTTCTTTGATAGGGCATGAAAAGGAGCTAAAATGGGGTCCGAAAATTACTTTCCAAGAGGAGTTCAGTTTCAACTTGGTGAGGTCGTGGCCAAGTTTCCTAAACCACAGTGGGCAACACAGGGGAGTCATACTAGCCAGCACGACCAGCCTTCTCCAGTAGCCACCACAGTACCCGACACGAGCGGGTCGTGACAGCCGGCACGGGTCATGCCCGATTTCCTCAATTTTTCTAGCGAGTGCCACGGGAGGACCATGCCAGCCGACATGGGCCGTGCCGAATTTACAAAGTTCCATATTTTAACCACGAGTGAGCCATGATAGCCGGCACATCCAATGATGTATCCCACCAACAACCACAGCGCCCGACACGAGGGGCTGTGCCGGCAGGCACTCCCATGTTGGGCACCTGGAGTTCACCTATAAAAGTCCAATCTCATATCTAAAGAGAGGATCTCGATTAGGTGTCATCCAAAGGCCCCCAAGAAAACTTTGGATAGTGGATTGGAGGAGACTTTGATGCCTCGACGCCTAGAATTCTGATCGAAGAGCAACTGAAGACGATCCATTACATCGAGACTAAGTTTTTCTTCCTCATTTCTAAATTATCTTGATTGCAACTTGCATTCATGATGTTTTCTGGATGTAACTTCGAATTCATAGAGTAGACTCTTGATTCTAGGATTAGGGAATAGCCTTATTGATATGTAGACACTACTTGTTTAATCTATAGAGTTTGAATTATTCTTGTTTAATGATATGTTTGTTTGTGGTGTGGATCTATTGATTGAACACAATCTTGATGCCAAAAGAAAAAGATTCATATCTCACAAGGATATGGAGATGAATCGAATGGAGAACCCAATCCTTCGACCCATAGAACCTTGAGACATGGAGAGTCGCCTACGAAAGTAGATCAGTATGCCACAAGGAGTAATAGGCTATCATAGATCTTAATGGATACATTCCAATTCATCGCCGTATAGTAGGAGGAGGCATCTTGGGGGTTGTGGGATCATTTGACAGGGATCTCCTTAAGAAAGCAATCCTTCAACTCTGTCGCTCTGAAAGTAGATGACTAATTGGAACAGAAATGTCAGTGTAGTTCCAAAAGTTTACATCGAATACATAGGATAGTCTACCTACATAAACAACCATTGAGGATAGGAAACCAAACATAGATTCAGTGTTTACAATCATTTAGGTGAAATCGAAGTCCGAAAATCGCTTTTCCCATCAACTTCTCTCGAATAACTCTCTTTCCTTCCTTTCCCTACTCTAGCTTAATTCTCACTCTCTCCTCACTTGATTCTCTATTTTCTTTCCTTGATCTTTTGTTCTTTAACAACCCAAACCCATGATTAGTTTAGACAATCACATTTGTTTAGTATACTAGTACTTAACCACCATTCCTTTTGGATTCGATCCTTTATTACTTGATGACATTTTGTGCACTTGCAAATTAGCACACATCAATACCCCTGAGATCTATGGGATAATAATTGCTTGACTTATAGTGCCAAAAACATAATATTCCTTCATCGTTAGTCCTGACGAATTTCCCAAATGGTTGATCCGAGGGTTGCAAGGCTACTAGCTTTATTCAATAGTCGACTGTATCATGAGAAGTGGTCAACCAATCCATGCCTAAAATAATGTCATATTCCATCATTTCAAGTACTCGTATATCCACAGTGAGGGTATGACCACCAAAATCCAAAGGGTCACTTAACTTTTTGACTATGAGTCAATACTTCCCCTAATGGTATCATTACAACTCTTGTAATCATGCCCACAAATACTCGGTCTAATGCCTCTCCGACAAATACCGACATAGGATGGGGGCCAAACATTCTGATACGAATGGAGACTTTAAGGTTTTGAGTGAATGGAACATGCGGTCAACGTCTTGAGTTAATAGGTGAGGGTAATATCTGGCAAGTTGACTAAACTCCGCCTTGAAATTCATTATACTATGGTCGCCCACTTAAGGTTCAGGAATTCCTAACGATGAACTATACACACAAAAGTAGAGAAACACTATCTCTACACAGCTTGTCAATATAACTATCGATCGACGCTCTGCTCCTCGAAGATCGTCTTTTGTAATTTCCACCAAGTAATATCTGATCTAGTAAGTACTAAGAAGTTAGCTCCACACTTTGCATCATCACGGATCATGTATCCAGATGAACCTTCAAGGTTATCTAACCATGTACTAGCGGTCCATGTGATGTGAACCCAAGGAGAAGAATATCTCAAGAACCCACAAAAGAAACAAGGAAAATATAAAATTGATAAGATGGATGAAAAGAACCTCAACCCAATGCTTAAGAAAGCACGAACCTTGAAATAGAAGATGGAAGACGTCACAACCTTGGGATTGAGGTTAATAAGCCCTTGAACGCCACAAGGGGATGCCTTGATAAGTTCTAGTTCAATGAAGAACCAACAAGTGATAGTCTCACCATGCTTTAGATTGAAATATGCCAAAAGATACATGTGTGGCCGTCACCCCCTTTATTTATAATTATAGGGTGACCTAAAAACCCTAAAAGGCCAAAAGGAAACCCATTTTTTTAAAGGTGTATGTAGACTACTTAGCCATTTTGAACTTATGGCATCATTAAAACCCAAATAAGGGTATAAAATGAGCCTAAATTGAGCCTACATATTAAACATATCCCTACTACATAGACATAAGACTTAGGTGACTAATTAAGTCCATCTAAGGCTTGAATTAGTTTCACTAAGCCGCATGACTTGTTCTTGGTCAAACCTTCTTCAATTGTAGCTTTGGCCTTCGCATCTTCAATTAGTACATTAAGTGTTTTCTTCATCTTTTTAGCCTTGGCCCTTGTAATTGGGACTCCATTGATGCATAATGGATCATCATTAATATCTAGAGTGGGTTGCTCCATTTCTTCCATATCCTTAGCTTGATCCTTATCATTAGCTTGTTGGGAAACTTGTTCTCTTTCTTTGACTCCATCATTCCCCTTCTCCTCAAAAGGTTTCGTCCTCGAATCTTGATCACCTAAATCAAAGGGAGAAAGATCAAAAATATTAAATGTAGCACTCACATTATACTCACCTAGTAAGTCAAACTTATAGGCATTATCATTAATTTGATCAATGACTTGAAATTGACCATCTCCTCATGGATGCAACTTTGTATGATGTTTAGCAGGGAATCTTTCCTTCCTCTTATGAACTCAAACCCAATCTCTGGGTTCAAAGATCACTTTCTTTCGTCCCTTGTTGTCTTGTGTAGCATATTGTTCAGTCTTATTTTCAATTTGCAACTAAACTTTCTCATGCATTTCCCTCACAAACTCGGCTTTTCTTGTACCATCTAAATTAGCATGTTCAGAGTAGGCAACGGTGACAAATCCAGAGGAGTTAAAGGGTTGAACCCATATACCACTTCAAAAGGTGAAAAATTTGTAGTAGAATACACAGATCTATTATAAGCAAATTCAACATGTGGTAAAGAATCTTCCCAACCTTTTAAATTCTTTTAAAGATAGCTCTCAATAAAGTAGACAAAGTTAGATTTACTACCTCAGTTTGTCCATATGTTTGTGGATGACAAGTTGTAGAAAATAAAAGTTTTGTGCCCAACTTTCCCCACAAAGTCTTCCAAAAGTAGCTTAGAAACTTTGCATCGTGATCTGAAACTATAGTCTTCGGCACTCCAAGAAGCCGCACGATCTCCCTAAATAATAGATTAGCAATATGGTTAGCATCATCTATTTTCCTACAAGGAATAAAATGAGCCATTTTAGAAAATATATCCACAACCACAAAAATAGATTCCATACCTCATTTTGACCTATGTAATCCTACAACAAAGTCCATGGAAATATCAACCCAAAGTTTACTAAGAATTGGTAAAGGTGTATACAATCCATGAGATAAAGATCTAGATTTTGCTTGCCCACATGTGATACACTTCTCACAAAACTTGACTACATCTCTTTTCATGTGACACCAAAAGAAATGCTCAACCAAAACTTCTAGAGTTTTTCTTACTCCAAAATGTCCCATTAGTCCCCCACCATGAGCTTCTTGGACTAATAATCCCTCAATGAACAATTAAGCACACACAACCTATTCACTCTAAAAAGTAATCCCTCATGCCTATAAAACTTCCCAAATGCAACCTGTTCACAAACTTCAAACACATTTCCAAAGTCAGGATCATTAGAATATAAATCTTTAATGTATTCAAATCCTAACAATCTAGTGTTCAAAGTAGAGATCAAGGTATACCTTCTAGACAAAGCATCTACAACAGTATTTTCCATACCTCATTTATACTTGATCACATAAGGAAATGCTTTAATGATTCATGATTAGTGTGAATGACAAACTCTTCGGGACACAAGTAATGTTGTCAAGTCTCTAATTCCCTCACCAATGCATACATCTCCTTGTCATAAGTTAGATAGTTCAAAGCTACTCCACTTAGTTTCTCACTAAAATAAGCAAGGG
>JBBUKS010000060.1:10430150-10441929 GCA_038050645.1 Hedychium gardnerianum
ACGACCACACTGTGAACCTTCCTGGAAATGCATGGAGAGGGGCACAGTCGTGCATATGAGGCACGGCCGGACCGTGAACGTTACTGGAAGTCCTTGAGTTTCTACTAAAAGACACGGTCGTGCCTTGGAGGCACATCCATGCCGTGAAACTTGCTGGAGAAATTGGCTGAAGAAGCACGACCGTGCTTGGGAGGCATGGCCTTGCTTTGGCTAAAGAAGGCACGACCATGCTCGTGCCTTGGAGGCAATTTCTTCGCCAATGGCCTGTCTTGCCATAATAGTGACACGGGTGCTTTGGTGTCAGTTCTACTGACTTGACCTTCTTCTTCTTCCCTTTGACTTCTTCTTAGAACTTTTCTTTGAAGAGTCAACTAGCATCATTGCCTTCTGTTCTTTCTTAACTTATGACTCCACAGTCTTGAGCATGTTGATCATCTCTAGAATCGTAGATTCAATATGGTTCATCTGATAGTTCATCACAAATTATGAATAACTATCAAGTAAACTGTGCAGAATTAAATCAATATTTAATTCATGATCCATCACGAAACCAAGTGATCTCAATCGCTCAATATAGTCATTCATCTTTAGTACATGTTGCACTACAGATGAACCCTCCTGTATCCATGAGTGAAAGAGGAGCTTGGAGACGTCGAACCTTTCAAATCTCACTTGCTCATCAAATAACTAATGGAGATGAAAGACAATAGTATAAGCATCTATATGCTCATGTTGTTTTTGTAGTTTGGGAGACATTGAGGCTAGTATGATGCAGTTGGCCAAATCTAAGTCAGCCATGTGCTTCTGATAAACCAACCTTTGGTTGTTAGTAGCATCATCTGCAAGAGGATCGAGAAGAGGTTCTTCGAGGACATAGACTATATTTTCAGATTTGAGAATGATTTTCAAATTTCGATACCAGTCTAGGAAGTTCGGCTCAATCAGTTTGTTTATGTCCAAAATTTAGCGCAAATTCAAAGACATCATGTGTAATCAAATAACCTAGAAATACACAATCGAGCAAACATGAGAGAGATGATTTTATTTCGTAAATGTAAACAATTTACATACATACGAGAATCCATTTACTTATCGAATTCAAGAGTCCTTACTTTGAATTTGGGAGATTATAGGTTTTCTCCAAGTGATTGATATCCACTATAGATAAGAACAACATTGGAGTGAGTCCAACAAGATATTCTTAGCTCTAGTGGTAGGTATTTAGTATACCGATTACATATCACGCATATGTAACTATCACATTATGTTTCAACTAATTGACATTGACATAAACATTGGATTGTTAACTCATTAACAAGTATACATCATATGTATATCACCCAACATCACCTCTATCCACATTGAGCTTGGAGTGAGTCCAACAAATCAATGCTTCAAGTTAAAACCAGCCCGTTAATCATGATATCATATCTCAATGGTTCAAACATATTTAATTTCAAGTTGAGCTTGGAGTGAGTCTAACAACTAAAACGAGAAATCAAACTTTGGTTCTTACCATATTAACGAAAGGTATAAGTTTTAATATTTTCATAAGGGATTTAGGTCTCATTTTTTTTTTCATGCAAATATTTAAATTATCTACATGACATGGCATATACATGACATGACATAATTAATGCATCTAATTATGACATAAAATAAGGTACAACTAATGCATTTACATGGCATACAATATGGCATGATCATGACATTAATGATGTCATAATTGTCATATACCTTTTATTTGGAAATAAAATATTTAAGAATCTAAATTCCATAAATCAAGATTCCTTAATTAAAATAAATTTCTAAATTTAATTACATATTTTATCTAGGAAAAATTCTCAATTAAGAAAATATAATTAATTAGGAAATAATTTCCTAATCTTAAATTTCCTAATCGAATTAGGAAATATAATTAGAATATTCTTAAATATTTCGAAATCTTTTCAAAATTAAAATTTCTTAAATTTCTTTAGAAAATTTTCAAAAATGAATTTTCCTAACAAATTAGGAAACTTTTCAAAATTAGAATTTTTTGACAAAATAAGAAACTTTTCAAAATTAAAAATATGACCAACTATGACTCGTAAAATAATTTTATGATTATGTCGAAGCATGATCAGGTTTTGATACCACTATTGGAGAGCTTGATGCAAGTGCGTGCTAAAACATGTTTCGTAAACATGCAAGTAAAGTAAAAAAAATATTAAACATAATAACTACTTATTACATCATATGCACCACACGTATACAAGGATATTGTTGGGGTTGCAAGGTTGCAAACAAAGTCCCACATTGAAAACACATGAAAAAGAACATGTGCTTATAAGGGAAAGATATCTCCATTAGTATGAGACTTTTTGGATAGAGCCCAAAAATAAATCCATGAGAGCTTAGGCCCAAAGCGGACAATATCATACTATTGTGGAGATATCTAAATTTCTTCGGTCCTAACAATTGGTATCAAAATCTGGACTGCCAGAATGTTTAACTGTCGACTGTGCACAAGAGCTATAGTCTAATCAAACCATATGAGTATAATATTGACCTCGAACAAAGGAAGTAGGGGCTCCCATATCCGGATCAAGAGGACTAGATATCAGGCAGGAAGTCCTAGTTGCGAATAGGCAAGGAAGTCCTAGTAGGTCGGATAGACAGAGGGGCAGGAAGACCTGGTGGATTGAGGATCAGAAGGGGGGGTCATGTGGTCCATCATTTGAGGGGGGATTGTTGGGGTTACAAGGTTGCAAACAAATTTCAACATTGAAAATACATGAGAAAGATAATGAGCTTATAAGGGAAAAATATCTCAATTCATATGAGACCTTTTGAGTAGAGCCCAAAAATAAATCCGTGAGGGTTTAAGCCCAAAGTAGATAATATCATACCATAGTGGAGATATCTAAATTCTTTCGGTCCTAACAGATACATCCATGCAAGACATGATTGCATATAAAAAATTTATGAAAATAACTTTTAACTAGTTATACCTGACAAATCATGTGGAGTGGGAATAACATCAACCAGCAACGTTGTCAAGTCTCACCTCTATCCATATCCACGCCAAGCAATCATTCAAATGACTTCCAAAGCCACGAGTCGCGTCTCCTTCTTGGGTACTAGCCGACGAGATGATCGGAGACAACATGATCTGAGAGAGGATCTCACAAACGGTTCGGTATCCAACGAGGTTCGCAACCCGATGATACCAAAGGCGAAGGATCGCCCACTCACTTCGATGCCCAGTGATGTACGCAACCCAATGACACAAGATGAGGTGAACGGCGGCGGAGAGGCCGTTGTTCTAGGCCAAAAAACTTGTTGTCGATGAAGGACAACAAGTTCGGCGGTCCTGGAGGTTGCTGCTGGCGTCTGTGGCCAGTGGCAGAGGACTCCGGAGGGCTCTGGAGGCCGGTGGGATGTCGGAGGCGGCATCATCGCCAGTGCACGGGGCTGGACAGCAGTGCAAGGAGGACTCTCCTCCTTGTTCTTGTTGTCCAGCGCTGCTGGAAGCTTCTGTTGGCGGTTGTGGAAGGCTGGAGTCGATGGTCATGCGACAACAAGCGGCGCTAACAAGGCTGGGAGGCGGCCATGACAAGGGTGGTTCCACCCTTGGTCGGCGGCGGAAGAGAAGAGGAGAGAGTTTTCCAAAAACCTAATCCATGATTTTCTCCAATCTATATCAATATATAGATCTCTTATTGGATTTAATATGCTAGTCCAAAATATTGGTGCTGGAAGCACTAGCTAATCAAACTTATATTTTGATAGATGACAAAGGTTCAAAGTTAAGATATGTTGTTATCTAATAAGTTTGACTAAGTGTACAGGAAGCTCAAGCATAAAGTCCTAAGGGAACTTAGGCAAGATGAAAGTCCTAGTTGAGGCTAGGCAAAGAAGTCCTGATTAGTAGCCTGGGCAAGAAGACCTGATCAGGGAGATTGAGCAACAAAGTACTGGTCCGGAGGACTAGGCAGAAGTCTTGGCAGATCGAGGACACTGGGAAGAAGTCCTAGGGGTCAAGGACATTAGGCGGAAAGCCCTGGGGGTCGAGGACACTAGGCAGGAGTCTAGGCGAGTCGAGGATCAAACGTCTAGCGGGAAATCTTGGAGGTCGAGATCGGATGCTGAGCGAAAGTTCAAATAGTTTGGAGGTCCAGAAGTTTGGTAACAGGTAAACTCTCCTGAGAAGAGTATGTGAGGATGTGTTCCCCATTAAGGGAACAGTAGGCATCAGTTCGACCTAGGGTTTCAAGGAAATCCAAAAGTCAGAACCAGACAGTCCTGAGACTGTCGAACAATATTTATTGTGTTATATATTTTGTATGTGCTAACTCTGTGATGCAGAAAATATAAGCCTGGAAATTGCTGAAATAGGCATTTGGAAGAATCCAAGCGCCTCAAGCCAAACCAAGCATCTCAAAGGTATTGAGTCACCTCAATCACCTCGGCACTAAAAGGATGAGGTCATAGCCTCTGATTAGTCGGCACACATCTGCAACCAGGCGCCTCAAAGGGATTGAGGCACCTGGGTTGGGATAGACTCGGCATAATCAAGCTTCAACCAGATCGAGCCACATCAGCACTTGAGGCACCTCAAAGGGATTGATGCGCCTGGAGATGGATAAGCAGTGGCTAACATAGATCCGATCAGATCGACTTGGATAGAGGCGCCTCAATCTGAATAGAGGTGCCTAGATGAGTCAATAAAAGAGAACTTCGACCAGTAGCTCTGAACAATAATTTTACACAACTTCTGTACTTGCACGCTGCTCCGAAAAGCTCTCCACGATGTCATAAGCTGCATCGACGACTATGCTCAAGCTCTTACTTTACAGTCATTGGCATACTTGTCTTTACTTGTACTTTGACTTTTATATTTGTTGTAATTCATCATGCTACTAGTGGATTGCCCATCGAAAACACTCATTTGGGTGTGGGCCTTGGACTAGCTGTCACTGGGCTGTGAATCAAGTAAAAAGAAAGCGAGTTAGCTTGTGTTGTCTTTCCTTATTCTATTTCTATTATTCCGCTACTTTATACACTCAAGTTTATGAAAAAGTGAAAAAGCCAAGAGCGCTATTCCGCCCCTCCCCCTCTAGCATTTTTTGATCCTACACTTCCTGCATTTTTATGTTATACAACTTATTAAAAATTAAATCACGTTTCGATATCTTGGGGTCAGAAGTCTCTTCGTGTAGTTCGATCAGCTTCTCCTATAGATCCTTGGCGCTTTTGAAGGGTCTGACCCAGTTCAGTTCTTCTTTGTCAAGCCGCACTGTAGAGTCTGAGTTCCTTTAGCGTTGGCTTTGATTTTCTTCATCAAGTGCGGATCCCAGTTTTGGCATCCCACCGATACTCCGTTTTCGTTGAGCGGTAGTGTGAACCCAGTTTGGATAATGATCCATATTTCCACCTGGATCTTTAGGTGGAATTCCATCAAGCCCTTCCAGCAGTCGAAATCCTCGCCAGAGAAAAGAGGTGGTCGGGCATTACTGTAGCCTTCTTGATGGGCCATAATAATGAATTTTGCACACATAAGAAAAAATCGAAATGTTCCAAGACTTGGTCTTGGATTTAGTTGTGCGGGAAGAGAGAGAAAAAAAACAAAAATAGCTTGAGTAGTGTTGCACTAACTTCGATCAATTACGAAAAATAAAAATAAAAATCTAAAGAGGTGATTGCACCAATTCGGACTGAGAACAAAAAAATCAAAAAATACTTTGCTCGAAATGTAGTTATACCAATTCAGAGTGACCCCACTCTGATACCAATTGTAGGATCGAAGAAAACTCTAGAGGGGGTGAATAGCGTGCATTGGTTTTTCAATTTTTCGAATGAGTATGAATTAAAGCAGTGGAAACAGAAAAGAAATAAACACAAGCTAACACATTTATATTTACTTGGTTCATTGCCCGACGACTTCTAATCCAAGGCTCGCATCCGTTGAGTGCTTTTGTTGGACAATCCAATAAAAAACCTTCTTCTCCAAATAGAAATTCGAAGATGGAGACTTGTCTTAACAAAAGGTGGGAATGGTAACACGTTTACCAACCTGCAAAACTTATGTACAGAAAGATGAGTGCAATTAAATAAACTTATAGTGACACATTTAGATCCATAGTTTAGCATCGATGTTGGAGCAATGTTTCATCATCGTGGCGGAATTTTGGAGCAGCACGGAAGTCGTTTGAGTATCGAAAGGTGATTTTTTAGCCACTAGTCGAAGGCTGCCTATATAGCCTAATCTAGGTCCCTCAATCCCATTGAGGCACCTCAATAGAGGTTGATGTGATGAGCTTTTAGCGAAGCTCTATCCGACAACTCTTATCCCGATCCAAGCACCTTAATCCCTTTGAGACGTCTGTATGCTGACGTGGGTCGGCCAATCCGAGTCTGCCATCGATCTAAACTTAGGGCACCTCAATACCATTGAGGCGCTTGGATCCACTTAGGGCTCTTGGATCCTTCCAAGTGCCTAGATCAACTATTTCCAGAATTTCACTCCTGCATCACAGAGTTAGTATAGAATAATAATAGTAATATTGAAGTGCAATAAAGTCAGTCCAACATGGACTGTCTTAGTCTTGACTTTCGAGTTTCTAGTGAAACCCTGGGTCAGATTGACGCCTACTGTTCCCTCTTGGGGAACGTGTCCTCATCCACTCCTCTCAGCAGAGTTTACGTGTTGCCAAACATTCGATTGTCCAGACATGTTTGGACTTTTGCTCAGCATCCAATCTTGATCTTCGGGACTTCCCGCTAGATGTCCAGTCCTCGACCCGTCTAGACTTCTATCTGGCGTCCTCTACCCCCAGAGTTTCCCGCCTAGTATCCTCGACCCCTAGGACTTATGTCTGACATCCCCGATCTACTAAGACTTCCGCCAGTCTCCTTAGCCAAGACTTCCTTGCCCAGTCCACATCGACCAAGACTTCCTTGCTCGGTCCTCACAACCAAGACTTCTTTGCCTAGCCTCAACTAGGACTTGTACCTTGCCTAAGATCATTTAGGACTTTCTAGTTGAGCTACCTGCACACTCAATCAAGCTCATTAGATAACAAGACAACCCTTAACTTTGAACTTTTATCAATATCAAAACACAGGTTTGATTACTTAGTTCTTCTAGCACCAACACATGAGACTTCCCATAACTGACGTATAAGAAAATTATTTCATCTCTTTTATTTCAAGTTCAAGCTATGGACACTGCTGTAAACTAAATTTATCACCTTTAGACATAGGTGTGTTATCAGGTGCACAATTTTGCATGTCATACCGTACAAACATATTTTTCAATATAGGCCTTTTGTGAAAGATCAAGAATGTCTCTTGAACGATCATGATATATCGTATGCCTAAAACAAAAGATATTTCACCATGATATTTCAATTTAAAATTACCTAATGAAATGACTTAGTTTCATACAATAATCCTTTATTATTGCTTGCAAGCAATTTGTCATTCACATACATGACAAGTATAACAAACTTATTTCCATTGAACTTGACATATATGCATTGATCAATAGGGTTCTCCTTCAAACCAAATGAAGTAACCACCTAATCAAATTTTTGGTACCATAGACTGAATGCCTATTTTAAAAGATAAATGATCTTTTTAAATTTACATTCTAGGTGCTTTGAATCCTCAAACTCAAAGTTCTGTAGTTGCATCATGTATATAATTTCCTCAATATCACCAATGAGAAATATTGTTTTGACGTCTATTTGATGTAGCACCAAATCAAAATGAGCTATAAGTGTCATGATTACCCTAACAAATTCTTTCATCGATATAGGTGAGAAAGTCTCTTTGTAATCAATGTTTTCCTTCTGAGTGAATCCCTTGGCAACAAGATAAGTCTTATACTTTTTGACATTACCCCTTGAATCTATTTGATTTTAAATATCCATTTATAACCAATGGGTTTTATACCTTCAGGTAATTCAACAAGTTCTTAAATGTTATTGTCTACCATATATCATTGGTGCAGTTTGTACTAATAGTCTAACCCTAGGTTTTGATATATGACAACAGATTAAAGTTAGACTGTTATTATTTAACAAGTTGAGCTAAGTGTGCAGTGTTAACTAACTTGACGGATCTAGAGGTCCAAACACCAGACTGAAGTCTAGATGTATGATTCTGGCAGGAAGTCCAATTAGGTCAGAGAGGACCAGATAGTTGGCCGGAAGTCTTGTCGAGTCAGGGAGGACCAGACGATTGGCTGAAGTTCAGATGTACGATTTCGACAGGAAGACCTGGTGGGTCGGAGATCATACATCGAGGAGGTTGCTCGATAAATTATAAGTAAGGTAAGAAACTAGAGGAGCGAATCTAGTGAGGATGCGTCCCCGGTAGGGACTTAGGCGCTGATCCAACTTAGATCCAAAGAAAGTTGAGACCATGATTAAATCCTGGTCGTGATAAGACAGGATTTAATTCATACTTACATGCATTATTTATGTTAACTCCTTTACTGCAGGTATTTGTATTAACACATTTTGTAGGAGTTAAAACCTCGGTGGGATGGAAGTACTTCAGTACAGAGGCCCCTGGAGGCACCTCAGACGACTGGGGGCGCATCAACACTGTAGGCGCTAGAGGCACCTCGGACGGCTGGGGTGTCTTAGCGCTGGAGGCGCTTCGAAGTGCTAGGGGCCCCTCAGTGCTAGAGGCACTGGAGGCGCCTCGGACGGCTGAGGGCGCCTTAGCGCCTGGATAAGCGTTGTTAACGCGTAGAACTGTTGGAGGCACCCTGGAGAACTTGGAGGTGCCTCAGAGGGGATAAACAACAACTATCTTGAATTCAATAAGCCTCAATAGAGGCGCCCTGAAACGTTGGAGGCGCCCCCAATGACTTATAAAAGAATTACTCGACCAGCAGCTCGTGGCATCGCTTTCAGACCTGATTTCGACCTCATATTGCTATTTCAAGTGCCTACATTTGTTGTACTGCGACCCTGCTGCACCGAAGTAATGCCAATTCATCATCAATAGCAGTATTTTAATTGGGTAACAAATTTTTAGTATTATTTATTTATAGTTACCCCTACATAAGAGAAGTGTAGACTTGTTACATTCTCTGATTTCATATTTTGTACTCGATTTCTCTTCCGGAGGTTTCTCGGAAGAGAATTAGTGGATTACCTATTGAAAACGTCCCAAGGGGGTGTGCGCCTTGGAGTAGTAGTCCGCTGGGGCTGCGAACCAAGTAAACCGACCGTGTGCTCTATTTTCTCTCTCTGTGTTTTTATTTCAGTCGTATTTGTTTTTCCGCTGCACACTCGATTTTTCGATGAGATTTCAAAACGGAAAAGAAAGATTTTAAAACACGTGATTCACCCCCCCCCCCCTGACGTGCACTCGATCCTATATATACTTCAACTCTACTAGCATGACGTTAATCCACTTTTTAGGATTATAACATTGTTTGACTTCTAGAAAAGAGGTAGGATTACTTTTCAATTCTATTTCAAACTCATGCTCTTAGAGATAAACATGATCATGAGAAATTCTGGATCTTCTATCCCTAGTAGATTTCCTTAAAGGCACTTGTGCTTGAGGTGGTTGAGGTACTTGCTCATCAATATGATGCAATACCTCAATCTTAGTGGAAGGTCTCTCAAATTGCATTGGAGATGAAACAAGAATATTTTGGTTCTTTACTTCCACTAAATGTGCAATATCTATCATGTAAGGTATGACAACCATACCGCTACTGATTACACTAGCACTAGTAGTGACCATAGGAGGATCGCTAATGTTTTCCTCAAAAGATATGTCTCTAATCTTAGCGCTTCCACTGTCCTCAATAAATTTGGTGTTTCCCATTTCAAAAAAGAATCTATTAGAGGGGTCATAAAATTTATATCCTCTGGACTTTTCAAAGTATCCCACAAAATGACAGCTCAAATTTCTTGAGTCAAGTTTCTTTTCATTAGACCTATAAGACCTAGCCTCAGTTGGACAACCCTAGACGTGTAAATATCTCATGCTAGGCTTCTGATGTGTGTATTTCATACATGATTTTGAGCATTATTTTACATACATTCTATTTCATCGCATGAGCATATTTTGCATACTTACATCTCTTTTGTATCATTTTCATTCTTTTAGTTCGGATAACTACTCTGTGTTTTTTTGTTGATAAAACGCAAATTCAGAGCTAAAAGGGAGCCAAGAAGCCTTAGAACGTGTATTTCTAATATAGTACATATGGTCGTGGATCATACAAGAAGAAAAGGGCAGCTAAAAATCATCAAATTGAAGTTTTCATCAAGGAACATGCTCAAGCCGTGTCCCATGACACGAGCGTCTTCCTCCAGGGAAAATTAGACTCGAAACAGAGCTAACGCGGAGTCCACAACCTCCGACACACCCCCATGCCCTCTGGCATGACCGTGTTCATCTACAAAACCTCTAACATGGCCAGGTTGTTCCCTCTGGCATGGTCGTGTTGCTTTTTGACCCGAGGAAGCTCGATTGACGTGAAATAGAACACTAAACTTCAAATATACATAACTTTTGACTCAAAATAAATTATATGGCCCACAACCTATCGAATTGAAGATAATTTTGAGATCTACAAGTTTTATTTAGGGTGGAACCCATAAAAACCAAGTCTAAATACTTAAAAACATTATTTTGGTGGTGCTCAACAATTTAGGAAGATTTGGAGGCTATAAAAGAACCCATGAGGCTCTTGTTTAGGACATCTGGAATTTGGGGGATTTTTTTCTTCCCTATGAGGTGGAGGAGGGTTTTCCCCATGATAGGGAACCCTAGGGAGCGTCGTCCAAGGAGCCGTCGAAGTCATCCATCCACCTCTAGAGCTTGGAAATCCTTCTGAAGACACCAGCAACCATCTCGCTATGCTTTCTCTTCTCCCCTTTCTCTATTTGGAGTTGTAGATTGCTTAATTTCATGTCTTTTGGTTGTATCTCCATCTCCATGGAGTAGTTCTCTAGATTTTAGGTCAAGGGAGTAGCCTGATGTATTGTTGAACATGCTTTTATAAGTTTTTCTTTTCTTTTCTCTACTATATGATATGTTTGTTGCATGATCTGATTTTATTCCGCACACTTGATTGTTACACTAATTGTGCACCTTCGTATCTCACGGGACGCGGGGAAGGACCAAAAAGTGAACCCAATTCTCCGACCCATAAAGAATCAAGACATGAGGGATTGGTCACGAAAGTATGTAAAAACCTCATGAGGGCACCATTGACAATCACAGAGCTTAATGGGTTTACCACGACTCGATGTCACGAAGTAGGGGATGATACCTAGAGGACCATGGGACATCATGACAAGTGCCTCCAAGAGAAAGCGGTCATTTTAGCAAGGTTGCCTTGAAAGTATGCGTCGAGTTTGGGTTGACACGCCGGTATAATTCTAAAAGTCTATATCGATATCTCGGGATAGACCGCCTGCATGTGAACAAATATAGAGGTAGGAAAGTAAATAGAACTATTCCCCCAATTCATATGTCTTTCTCGTCTTCTTGCGTATGCTCTGGACTCAATTTCTATTTCATTCTTACAAGCTCTCACAACTTGCGATCTTCTAGATAACTTGCTTCGCGAATTGAATCAGTACTCAATTTTACAGTCCCTGTGGGATCAATATCTTTTATTACTTGACGGCAACCATGCACTTGCAGTTTGCATCCATTAACTTCCTACGCATCTATTAGTAGAAGCCCTAGAGCCAATTATGTGATGATTGACTAAGGATTTTTTGTATCATATTCTATTATTAATAAAGGC
>JBBUKS010000060.1:10442029-10453663 GCA_038050645.1 Hedychium gardnerianum
AACGAAAAGTCCCAATAGGTCATGGATGACTAGATATTGGGTAGAGGAATTCCTGATAGGTTGAGGTAAACAAGATACCTGGAAAGACCCAAATTCAGGTCTAAAAAGGCTAAATTTAGGGTTACCAATCGATTGGCAGGAAGTACTAATCGATTGATAAACCCTAAACTCAGAATTTGAGTTTTAGGATTGGCCAACCAATCGATTGACAGAAGCCATTAATGAACTAGAGCTTGGGGAATCAATTGGCGTAGAGTGCCACGAGAGAAGTCAATCAATTGGAAGAAGCCAAAATTGCAAGGGCACAGTAGGCTTCTTAATCGATTAGCCTAATCGATTCAGCATGGCCAACCCATTGAGGTAATCGATTGGTAGCCTTTTCTCAAGTGAACAGAAGGTTTGTGAATTGATTGAGGTAATCGATTCAGCCAGAATTCTCGAGAGAATAGTATGTCTTTGAATCGATTAGGGCAATCGATTAGAGGCTAACCAATCAATTTTTATGACTCACTAATTGATTGGATAGGAGAAAAAGAATGGTTTAGTAGGTTTTGAATGGTCGAGCTAACGTGACAATCGATTGAGGGTAAGGTCAATCTATTGGGAGGCATTTTTCAACCCAAGATGTGTTATGTTTGAGAGATGTCCTAAGGTAATCATCTTAGATAATGTACTATTTATTGGATAAATAAAATCACCTTTTGAGTGTATATTCTATATGTATCTGATTGGATCTTAAACTCAAATTAATGAAGTCCACAATATAATATATACAATTAGTGGATATCTCTACATATGTAATTATGTACGTATTCAAATATACCCTAGTCGATGAATTGATGAGACTGGATATCATCGATTCTATAAGACTAACATATGTTAGACTCCTTGGTTTAACCAAGAAGTCGATCCTTACTGGCTAGAAACATTAGGATGTTGAGAGTTAACATATGGATGTTGGTTAAGGGTAACTAGTTCATCGGATGTAATCTGCCATGAAACTTCATGTGGTTCTATACATGTCTATAAAGATCTCATTGCAGCTCGAAGTCTTATCTAATAAGATTTTATCTAATAATGTGACCAAGTCTTATCTAATAAGACTTTATCTAATAACGTGGTCAAGTCTTATCTATTAAGACATTATCTAATAATGTGGGCTTCATTTGATTTTGGCTTATATAAAAAAACCAAACAAATATTAGATTAACCCATGATCCTTTCCAGCGTGGGACTTCAATTGTATTCCGAATAGTGAGATCCTCCATTGCATGCTTAATGACAAATTTCAGAAAATCCTCAGTCTCATAACCTATTATTGGCAATCCACCTAGCTTATCATCTAGGGACAAAATTGAGTTGGTGTCTCCCAACAACAACAAAGGATCATTTATTGCATTGCTTATGTTGTACAGATTTTACCAAAGTGACCGTCTACTAACAATGGAGAGTTTGTCATAAACAAATGTGACTAGGATGATAATCTGCATCACCTTGCAACTTACTTGGCAATGAACTATTTGCTCTTGCCAATCCAAAATGTTCAAATTCACCTTCTCGAGGTCTCAAGTTATAAGTATTCTACTTCTTGACATGCCCAAAATGTTATGTGCGGTTTATAGGTGATGAAATCTTAGTTGTATCAGTTTTTGATGGGCTTCTTCGGTGAGCTTTGTTTCAACAAGTCCTAATGTTGCAATCTCATACTTACAAAGAAAGTGTTCCACTCCCTTCTATTTTAGGGGCTTGTTGAAGCCTCTAATGTTCCATGTGGCTATCTTCATGGTCCTAGTGATGGATGATGCCATCCCTGGTGTGAAGTTTTCCTTGATTCCTTGCTTCTTCCCCTTATCTGCCTTCACTGTTGTGCGCCAGATTACATGCCAACCTACGTGCCAGCCACTTAAACCTTGGTACCAACGTTGTGGATTGTCTCCTCCTGTGTGGCAATTGCTCCTTTGCATTTGCCACAACTACGACTCTTTGCCACTAATTTTGATCTACCCTAGGCTTGGAGAGGATAACTAACAACATTGTTGTGAACTACTTGTAGTGCCACACTGTTGTGTTGATCATTCTTGAGTTTGTATCTGAATTGGACTGTATGCAACATCCACCCCCTTCCCTTTGTCCTATGTCATAACCTCCCTGGATTCATGAGGGCTTGGCTGCCCATTTTAATTTGTCACCATTATTGAAGTTCTTGAGAATTTAGTCTCCAGATGATGATGTAGTGATGGTTGTTCACTAACAGTAGGTGTTGCCTTTTCATAGTGATTCTCCACATGATACTTATTATATTTGAGAGGTGTCCTAAAGGCATAAACATTGTCTTATTTATTTAATAAATAAAATTTACTATTTGGATGTGCATTCTATATGTATGTGATTCAATCTTAAACTCAATTAATGAAGTCCACAATACAAATCATAGCATGAGAGAAATTGTAATTGGATTACAATTAGTGGATATCTCATCATGTGTAATTATGAACGTATTGAAATCTTTCCTAGTCAATGAATTTATGAGACTGGACGTCGTCAATTCTATGAAACTAGCACATGTTATACTTCTTAATTTATCCAAGCAGTCGATCCTCGCTGGCTAGACACATAAGGATGTTGAGAGTTAACATGTGGATGCTAGTTAAGGGTAACTAGTTCATTGGATATGACATACTATGAGACTTTATGTGATTCTTTACATGTCGATGAAGATCTCAATGTAGCTCAAGTGTAAGTTTTCTTAGACCTGAGGTATTCAAGTCATCTTGGTCATGGAGACTTATACTTTGACATCATAGTTATACATCTCCTAGGAGGTGTAGTTACTGGATGATTGAGTATAAGTCAATATACTCGAAGGTATTTGAATAGATCATAGAGGATTCACCACTAATTTTCTAAGAAGATGTATACTCTATGACCACTTGTCAAGATTATTACTCATAAGTCTTTGGCCAAAGCAAACATGTCAAGAGGATAGTTCTTGGATATACGTTTTTGAGTAATTTGAATTCACAAGACAAGAAACTACAACTTAGGTTATGTATAATGTAGTCAGCCTAGTAGGAAGTGACACATAGAATATGTCTTGAACCAAGTGGATATAAGATGAGTGAAAGGAACAGAAACACTAATAATTATAGCTGCTGAAAGGTTCAGAATTGGTTCTTAAGTCAATTGTGATTTTTCAGTTAATTGGGAATCATAATGTATTACTAGGTGTCACTTATGATCTATTCATAATTAACGCGTAATTATGAATGACCAATATAATCGGGAACCTATTGGGTCACATACACTATGAGTATATCTTAAAGACATAGAACAAGTTTAAGAATAAGATTTTTAGATAAAGAGATATTAAGTCTTGTTGGGCTATGCCTCTTGTAGGCGGGTTGGGCCCTGCCTCTTGTAGGCGGGTTGGGCCCACTCATGTGACATGAGTTTGGTTATAAGTCACACCTCTTGTAGGTGGGTGTGGTCAGCTTATTGGGTATGTGTTTGGACTTGTTTCTCAAACCCTAATGAAGAGGTATAAAATACCTCTCTATTGAAGAGAAACAAGGAGTGATGTTTTTAAGTTTTGGTTTTTTCTTCCACCCCTCTCTAAGTGTGTCGCCAAACCCAAAAAGGTGTCACCCCTTTGGTTTCTGCTGCCACCACCCAACCGTTGGCCGCCCCTAATGCCGCTAGCCACCCCTGCTAGCGTCGGCCATCCTAGAGCCGACACCCCCCTTGACGCCGCCTATTGGTGTCACCGGCAAGAAGTTGGTGCCACCCACCATCTTGTGTCACCGACTTCTCTCAGATTGTGTCATCTCCTTCCTTTGACTAGTACCAAAATGGAAACGTGATTTGTGGCTTGTGAAGTAGTATTGAAGGTATCTCAACGTGGAAACTAATAGAGGCAAGTCTTGTGAAATTTGCTAGTTGATGCTTTTTCCTCTAAATGTCATCAGATAGGTATATCTTCTATACAACTATTTTGATCTATGATTATGTCTTGCACATGTATGATTTTGTCATTTTGGGATGCGTAAAATTTTTTATGTAAATCGTTTCGCTTCCGCTGCGTGTTTTATATAAAACATATGTATTTTTGTACACAAATATCCCAACAATACCTTGGTTGTTGGTTTACTAGGTTACAACTCCTAATTTGTTCCCACAACCCTGACTGTTGTTCTTCACAACCTTCTGCAAGATGGCCAATCTTGCTGCAATTAACACGGAAGTTACAGTAGTTTCAAAATTTAATGTCGGGTGTGCCTCAATTCCATTGGGCAATGTAACAAGGATTTGGTGCTTTAATTCCTTCACAATGTATG
Organism: Hedychium gardnerianum; assembly: GCA_038050645.1. Classification (NCBI taxonomy): domain Eukaryota; kingdom Viridiplantae; phylum Streptophyta; class Magnoliopsida; order Zingiberales; family Zingiberaceae; genus Hedychium; species Hedychium gardnerianum. The sequence continues at coordinate 10,446,364 of JBBUKS010000060.1, forward strand.
CCTCCACAAGCACCCTATCAAACTAATTCTACTTCGATTCTTGGTGAGTTGGTTGGTGTAGAGTAGTCATCCAATGTGCAATGCAATCTTGCTAAGACTCTAAATTGTCTAGCAATCTAATAACAACCCATGGATTTGTGTCCTTCTCCTCATTAAACAGGAGGCATTCAGGCATGGTTTTGATATACAAAGGGCATCCATAGCTGACATATGAACTCCTTCTCAAAACTTTATATCACTGCTCCACTAAGTCAAATTTGAATATCAGACTTGAAATTTTTAAGGAATGTACAATCGATTGGTCATCTCCTAAACTACTTTCTAGCATAGGAACCTCCCAATAAACCACCCAAACAAATAGAAATCCATATCTTGCTATACAAACTCATCATCTCCAAGGTCGAGCACCACTAGCTCAGAGGTTGGTTGGAAAAAGTGTAACATTGTTTCTTCTTAATATTGTTTGTTAGATGAAAAGAGGTCCACTGATTTCTTATTCTTCCCTATGGACTCCTCAATTATGATCGGTATCTCTAGCAGCCTCCCCCTGCAGCCTCCGTGTAGCATTGCGCATCTGATTAGTGCAAGGATCCACATGTAGATTCCCTAGTTGCAATGTTGGTGTTATTTTAGAGGTGTCCTAAGGTAATCGCCTTAGATATTATATTATTTATTTGATAAATAAAATTTACTATTTGAGTGTACATTCTCTATGTATGTGCTTTGATCTTAAACTCAATTAATGAAATCTACAATATAATGCATTGTTACGAAACCGCAAGTGCACAGTTACGTCGTCAGTAATAAAAAGTATCGAATCCACAGGGACTGAATTTTAATCACTAGTAAATCTATGAAGTAAGTTATCTAGACTATCGAATTGTTTGAAAGATTGTGAACCAAAGAGAGAGTGAGAGAGAGAGTGTTGGTTGCTAGAGAATTGAGGAAGGTTGAGAGGGTTGAAAAAGTTGAGAAGGTTTGTAGAAAGATTCTAGACTTTCGATTTCACTATCATGCTAGATAATGTCCCTAGAACATGTTCATCTCTTTATTCTCCATACTTGTACTTATGTAGCAAAGGATTAGTCCCTATTTCAAGGTCATTATCCCAGAAGTGGTTAATAATCAATACTCTTTATCACTAAGGGTATAGTAAGTCCGGTTGTATGAGTATCCTTTGTCACTAAAGATCCTCCGGTTATCTAGCCCAGAAGCAATCTTGAAATAGGAATAAATCATTTACATCTACATGTATTACTCACATATACATTTTGTCAAACATGTTCAAGGCACAACACACATAGCACAAGAAGTAAGCATTTCATATAAACAAGGAAATGACATATCCATAGCTCATACATCAATCACACATCATAATTACTCCCTACCCTAGAATCAAGAGTATCTACTCCATAAACAAAGAGATTAAACCCAAAGATAATGAATAAAACATTCTACAACTCAAGTCCAAAGAAAGGAGAAGAGAAAGCTTAACCAATTGTGGTTTGGGTCTTCGGGAGTGATCTCCTAGCTTGGATGATGGACGGGATGGAGAAATTGGCCTCGAATCATCGGTAGAACTCCGAAATCTAGTGATGGCTCCAGATCTAGTGGGTTCCCTAGAAGGGAAAACCCTTCTCTAAAGGGGAAAGAAGACCCCTTTTATATGTATAGGGCATGACCCCTGCTTTTTGGGGTGCACGACCATGTCTCAAAGACATGGCCAGGGCATGTAAAGGTCGGATGCTGAGGCACGACCAGGCCATGTGAGAGACACGAGATGAGGCACGGCCGTACCTCTCTGGCATGGCCAGGCCGTGTGAGAGCCACAAGATGAGGCACGACCGTGCTTCTCTGGCACGGTTGGGTCGTGTGGTCCTTCAACAAGTGAGGCACGACCGTGCCTCTCAAGCACGACTGGGTCATGTAAAGACCTGACCCTAGTATATGGTCATGCCTCTAGGCACGACCCTAATGTGAAGAATGCTCTTCTCTTCCATTGAATCATGGTTGTGCCCTCCTAGCACGATCCTGGCATGAATTCTACTAAGACAGAGATATGGTTGTGCCCTCTTAGCACAGCCCTAGCATGAGTTTTGCTGGGGAAGACCTTTGGCTGGCTCCTAGGAGACACGACCATGTCATCTTGAAGAACACGATCATGCCCTGGGGCACAACCATGTTTGTTGATTTTCCTCCAAAGCTGCCAAATGTTCATTTTTGCTCCGTTTTCACTCCAAATCGCATCCTATTAATGAAAACACGCAAAGAGCAAATCTCTGAACAAAATAGGATGAAATCATGACGATATGATAAAATAGAGTGTGATAATGTAAATTACAATCAATGAATACAAGAAGATGTGCATCAAGCAATGCATAAAAGTATATATAATCTACGTACATCACACCCCAGATATAAACCTTTACTTGTCTTCAACCAAAAACCTATAATCTAGATTCATATGGCAATAAGATGCATCATAATCCCTAGTGAGTCATATTAGTCCTATCCTAGAGTTTCATTGGTGAGCATGATACAAAGTTTGAGAATGACCTAAGTTAAAGTTCTTCGTGCTCAGTGTAATGAGTGACTTAACAATTCAAGTTTCAACTCGAAGCCTAGTCAATTTGTCATCTAACCGTGTTTCTTATGTTCCGGCGATAGACACTTACCTGCCACACACATGATTCATCATTTTCAAACTACACAAGATCTCAAAGGATAGCTCGGATCAAGAGAAACATAATAGTTATTTCCGCAGTAACCTAACTCGGTCTCAAAGGGATAACTTACTAGTTTCCATTTATGACAACTATTTTTTATTCCTTTATTCAATCATGTTTTTTTTTGTGCTTACAAGATGTAGCATTATGTAGCACTAGAATAAGTAAGAGGGAATTTTTTTGGTTTTTTCAAATGAGTTGTCGAGATTCGAGTTTCTCCAGTAACCAAAATATAGTTGAAAATCATCTTAGAAACACAAATACTAGTTCAGTTCTATGAATCATGACTATTTTCAAATGTATCTACTATCAAAGTCAAGCATAGTGTAGAGAGATCCTAAAACTAGGCAAATTCTCAAACTTTTCAAAGAAAAATATAGCTCACTTCATGCTACTATGGATAGGAAAAATCATATCACCAAGCATACTAGCACCTACATCACAACACAAGAAAATATCGATACAAGCGTGCTAGAATTTTTGCAAGAAAATAAGTCATGCTATAATGTGGAGATGATGCAAGTGACATGCCACAAAACTAAGATAAAAATAAACTAACTCAAATAAAGCAAGATGCAACAAAATAAACTATGTACATATGTACAACTCTTCCCCCAGACTCAAACTTTTCATTGCCCCAATGAAATCAATACGGTGGTGGAGGCTCTTATGTCGGAGGACGAAATGGTGGAGGAGGGTATAACAAAGGAGGGAGATCCTCGGGTGGTGGAGGACATGCCCTAGGTGAAAATCTAGGCACATTTAGCAAGTTGCTAAGGTGATCATCATATTGATAAAGCAAGGCCACCTGCTACCTCATCACATCCATCGAGCATCTAAAATTTCTATTTCGTTCCTGTTCATTATAAAAATCATTAACAAATTCTAAGACTTGACTCTAAAAATTCATCGTCCTTCTAAAGTGATCTTGTACTTCTTGAAACTGTTCTTGAGTCAATGCACAATGCCCTTCCAATATATGTTGGGTGGTACTATGCTCCTTATGAAGAGTATCCAAAGAAGCACGGAAATATGAAAAATCAAATCTAGAGTGACCCGTATCGCCATAAGAGAATGAGTGTCTAGCGGGTTCATCTCTATGGGAGGATGATTCAAGGGCTCTAAGGGAGGAGGATCCAGGTATGTCCTCTGAAGAAGGAGCATGATCAATTAGGATATCTCGAATGATCCAGTTGTCGAGGTTTCTTATTGAAGTGTGGTCAAGATTAGGAAGAGGGAGAGGAGGCCCTTCTTTCCTAATGAAACTATAACCTTTTGCTTTCCGACAGATCATTTTCATCGTAAGACAAGTGTCTAAGTCAATCTTGGTGTTGTCGTGTAGGACTTCTAACCCAAATAGTTCACAACCCAAGCTGACAACGATTTGTGTGATAAACCCCCCAAATACAATAGTCCTCAAAGATGCTTTATCAGCCTTTGCTAAAGTTTGGAGAAAATAAAATCCTGAATCGAAATAAACTTCATTCAACATTACCCCAAAATAATAAAGTTCTATTTTCTATACCACACTATCACTCTCACCTCGACCAAAAATGATCTTACTCATTACATGGTGAAGGTATCAAAAAATCAGGTTTTGTAGTAAAGAAGCCTTAGAACGTGAAGGATCATAAGATTCATCAGTTAAAGCAATCTTCTTCCAAAATTCATTGTTATCGAATTCGCAATGAAACTTACGTTTACACTCATTGGGCAAACAAAAATAATTACTGAAGCCGTATAAAGACCACTCATAATCTTTGTTTAACAAGTGAAAATAAATTTTTCCATTGTCATTGCCAGATTTGAAGTGGATTTCTATAGATCTAAGGAATTGTAGGGCTAATCTAGGATAGGTTGGATAATTTACATTTATCAAGTCACCCCAACTTATGTTATCATTCATCCACTCGATGCCTTCCTTAATTCCTAAGACTTCAATGGTATAATTATTAATGTAACGAGTACAAACAAGTTTACGGCTAACTAGGTTATCATATCTAGATTTTTTATCTTCATTGCGGAAAATAATGTCATAAGAATTGTCGTTACCCTCGTCATCACGTGCAGTTCACTTCCCTTTGCCCTTCCCGGTTGCCTTCTCTTTCTCAGATGTCTTCCCTTTGCCTTTGTCAGTTCCCTTCCCTTTGTCCTCCGGAGTCATCACCTCCTCCAAATCCACCGCTTCTTCGAAGTCTCTTCAAAATATTGGACATAGTTAAAATTCTAGTTGGATTAGAGAGTTCTTGGTTGTAGAGAAGGAGAAGAAGGAATAAAAGAGAGATCTTAGATCTTGAATCTTGAAGAGGGATCAAGAAAGGGGAGAAAGGAGGTGGAAGATCTTGAGATCTAGAAGAGGAGAGTCTTTGGAGAAGGGCTTGGAAGAATGAGAGAGCTTAGATCTTCGTTAGGAGGCAAGATCTAGAGAGGGGAGTAGAGGAGAAGTTGAAAAGGAGGAAGGAGAGGAGGGGGGCAAGAGGAAAAGGGGGCACGACCATGTGAATGGGGGCACGGTCGTGCCCTAGGGTATTAGTACCTGTGGGTTGCCCCCACGACTGTGCCCAAAAAGCACAGCCTAGGCTATCTTTTCTTTGTTTGCTTGACATGATCGTGTCAAAATGACATGGCCATGCTGTGATTTTTTTTAGAGGGAAAAAACACTGGGAGAGACATGACCGTGTGATGAAAAACACGATCGTGTCGTGTATAGTGTTGTGTTAATGATACGGTTGCGCCCTCCTAGCACGGCCTGGGCATATTTTTCTTTGTGGTCACATCACGGTCGTTCCCTCCTAGCACGGCCTAGGCATGGAATCTCCCTGGACAAGAGACACGGTTGTGTCAGGGAGACACGACCATCCTCTGATTTCTGCTCTGCTTGTGTTTCTTCCTCCGATGACCTTCCACGCTCGTAGACAATCCACGACCAGCTTGTGTAGGCCAATCCATCTGAAAAGAAGTAAATAAAAATAATAATAAGAGTTAAATAAAGATAAAAAAAACGTCTAAAGTAAACCCTTCGACTGCCTCCCAAAAAGTGCTTGTTTAGAGTCATGAGCTTGACCCTTGATTTGACTCAACTTAGAGCCTTTGCCTTGGAGGGATTGTGTTCCCCTCCTCCATGGCTAGCTGGGCTTGGACCCTCTCTTTTCATCCTAGCCTTCGTTCGGATAATGTACTTTTTAGATCTGGGTTCAGTCTTTTTTTCCTTGCCATCAGAGTATGATTCTTCTGGTGGCTTTTCCTTCTCTTTTAGAAATTTCTTCTTAGTCTCTGCTTATTTGACTTCTTCGTACCTATTACATTCATCAGATACAAGCAGAGTATAAGAGGCATTAGATAAATCAAAGCAAGCTCTATCTTCTCTCACTACCAATGAGAGCTTATGATCTTTTACATCAAAGATAGCTCCTGCAGTGGCCAAGAATGGTCTTCCTAGGATGATGGGGATCTTAGAATCCTCCTCCATCTCTAGGACTACAAAGTCAGTAGGGACTATAAAGTTTCCTACCTTAACTACCACATCCTTTAGAACACTCAATGGGTATATGTGAGAGTGATATGCTAGTTGTAAGTTTCAAATCTTTCAATCCCAAATTATTACATAAAGATAGAGGCATGAGGCTAACACTAGCCCCGAAATCACATAAAACTTTTTGAATGGTAATTGTCCCTATGGTGCATGGAATAGAGAAGCTCCCGGGATCCTTAACTTAGGAGGCATTTGATTTGACATGAGAGTGTTGCACTCTTCGATTAGGCTACCATCTCGCCGCCATCCTTCTTTCATCTAGTTGATAGAATTTCTTTCATAAATTTGGCAGACTTTGGCATTTGTTGCAGAGCGTCCATAAGAGGGATCTCAATGCATAGTTATTTTATTTTCTCCAAAATCTTATCAAATTCCTCATCCTTCTTGCCTTTTAAAATTTGTTGAGGAAAGGGTATTGGTTGTACATATCTACCCATGGGGCTCCTCTCAATCGGTTCGTCGTTCTGAACTTCCTCTTGGAAATGATTATTTTGTGAAGAGGAAGGAGTTGACTATCCGATCGACGTATGCTCGATCCCTTGTGATATAGCAGTCACTTGGGGTGGCCCCAAGGTTCATCCACTCCTTAGTTCAATGACATTACAGTGCTCATCTAGATTTTATTCTGGTTTTCCTAGAAATGTTCCTTTTGGTCTTGAGGAGGTACTAGCTATTTGCGCTACTTGATTATCAAGAATCTTCAAAAGATTTTTAACGTTGTCCATTCTCTCACCAAGTTTCTTGATGTCATTTTTCATTTCCAACTGAGTAGCTTGCATCTCCTCAAGTATTTTCAATAATCTTGAGGATTGTAAATTTTGCTTAAAAATTGATAATTGTCCTGCTTGCTCTTGGTTGTTGTAGTGATAGGAGAAGTTTGGATGATTTCTCCATCCGAGATTGTAGGTGTTGGAGTATGGGTTGTTGGGCCTTGAATTGAAATTACCTTTTGCATTTACTTGTTTAATCTGAGCCAGTTGTGCAGAGATGGCTCCAAGTTGGCAAACTTCTTTTGTATGCTCCATATCACCACATATCTCAC
>JBBUKS010000060.1:10488436-10502706 GCA_038050645.1 Hedychium gardnerianum
AGCCCCTTGGAAGACCTCTCCTATTTGCTTCCGCTTCTTCTTCTTCCTCAGGGGATCTATTTGGACGACGCTAAAGATAAGGACTATGGATTTACAATCAAGTTTTTTGTCGATTTTAGTTTATATACTTATTTTGCTATACCATGATAAGAAAAAATTAGATTCATGCTCATGTTCTTATTTTTTTTCTATACGAATTCTTATTTCGATTATCTAGATTTCATGTGATTTAAAATTTTATAATAACTAATAATTGGTATCAGACATAACATTTCTAGTCCTCTCACATGCATAAAATGGTCGTTATATCATGTTTTACGAATAGAATCTATTTTTGAGCTCAGTATAATTTTTTCTAAATTGTGACATTATTTGGTGGTTTTGTAGGGAATCAAAGATGAGCCACAACTCGATTGAACCGAATCAATTTTAGCCCAAGGAGCTCATTAAGAAGAAGATTGGTTCAATTGGGAACTTGGTTCAATCCAATGAGGATGATTTACCTCATCAAATCAACTTGGTCCACTTCCAATTCTCATCCAAGGAAAAAGAGCTCAACCTCCATCCAAGAAGAGAACTGTTCGAGCCCACTCGTAAGCCCAATTACAAAAGTCCAATTTCCTCTCTTCTTATTGGATTCGGATCTTACTTCTCTTGAACACTATCCACTACTTCTCTAAATCTTCTCTCAAATCCGGATTCAATAGAACCCGAATCCAGTCTGAAAACCAACCCGGATCCGCAAGCATTAGAAACTACAGTTTTTGACGATCTCCTCTCCTTCTTCTTCGAATCCGCGATCTTCTTATCATCTTCTTCCTGCGATCTCGATTTCTTCCTCATTCTCACCGGCGGACCACCGGACCACCGGAGGTCAAGGGGTTTCCCTTCCTCCGGCGATCCATCATCCTTCCTCCTATAGGAATTATAAATGATTTTCGTACGAAACAAAATCATACCTTAATGTTGCGGAGGAATCCAGAGAGGAGAAAATGTCGTCGGCGAGAAGATCACCACGAGAACGAGGAACCTTCCCGAATGTATCCACAAACCAAATTCCTGTGTTATCGGATGTTTCTCTGAGAGATCACACAAAGCTTCTCCTTGAAGACGGCGTGAGAGCAAAAACCAAAGTCTCAATTACAAAAACCCCTCTTTCTTGCTCTATTTGTTTGGACGTCATTTATAGGGAGGAGCAAAGGGAGGTACGTGAGTAGTTTTGAAAAACTATCCACTTCTCCCACGTCCAATATGGTCAACCTTAGCTGAGGTTGATTGCACGAACACATTGTCAAATTTTATAAACCATTGACATAAGGCTTGTTTCAATTCAAAAATAGATTTCTTAAGCTTAACAAGCTTAGTGATTATCTCTATTTGAAACAAAACTTTCGAATTCCTCCATGTACACTTCCTCACTTAGGTCACTATTAAGAAACACAATTTTTATATCCATTTGGTGTAACCATAAATAAAAAAGAGCAACAAAAGCATAACTATTCTTAATGATTCCATCATTGAAACTAAAAAGTTTCAATGCCCTCCAATTGAGTAGAATTCTTGGTTATTAATCGAACTTTATATCTTTTAATATTACCCTTGAAACCTTTCTTGGTTTATAAACTCATTTGCAGCCAAGAGGATTTATCCCATTTGACAACTCAATAAGATCCCATTATTTTATTTATGATCATAAAGTAAATATCATCCTCCATCGAATCATACTATTTAAAGAATTTTCTCCGTCTGTAGCTTGTGAAAATGACATATATAAACTATCAATTTCTTATAGATGGTTAGAAGAAATTGTTAAGCTTGAAGTTTTTGATTATCTTCTTCTTATTATTAATTTTTATCTATAAGAGCAACTTCTAAAACAATGGTTCCATAACAATCTTATTTGTAAATTGAACTTCATAATTGAAGGGTTCCTGAATGCTTTGTTGTACATCAATACTTGGTGTAATACCAAATCGTACAACTAAGCTTGGAATTAACATACATGTACACATGCACTTTCCTCCTCGAATGTAACCTTATAAAACTATCCCTCATTGAGGCCATGATCCTCACAAGAAACTTACATTTATCATATATTCAGATCTTATAATCCGATTAATTCTAAGATAGATGATTTGATCTCATATTTTATCCACCAAATAAATTCAGGAAGTACAACAATTCCTGACATAACACTCATGAGTTACCAAAAGCATTTCTTGCTTCTATGATTATAGGAGTATAAATAGGATAGTAAAATCAATAGACTTTTCTGCATAGCCAACAAATTGACATTTAATTGTCATTGGGTCTAACTTTCCCTCATATGTATCGAACAATCTAGTGTCGCTTGGACATTCCTAAATATGTGACTAAGACTATGTTTTTAACCAATCCACAACTCAAAAAAAGTTTTATGGACTACCAAGGGGATCCGAATTTTGATAAACCATAACTTTTAATTCAGGTTGAATTACGAGATTTTCAATATATCAAATTAAAGTTCATTTAGAGATATTATATTTGTTATTAGTGCAACTCATAACGACCCAGTCTTAGGTTTTGAAGGCTCCCAATAATTTAGTTTTTTTTATTAAGATTATTTTTATCTTTTTGCATGGTTAAGATTTTGAGACTATTTAAATATTTGTTTAATTGATATTAGGGTATTATCTTTGTTTTGAGTTAACATTATTAATTGATTAAACCTAGAGAAGGAGTCTTTGCATTTGATGATTTTCTAACTTCCTTGAAAACTCTCTATTAGAATTAACCTATAGAATAATTATTATTTTGTTCGACGTCACTATCTTAATAGGAACCTATTTAGGATGTATATAATTGTCTTTAAGGCTTCATCAATGAAAATGGAATATAAGAGCCACTAATCATATTCCTCGACATGTCCATTAAGTTATAATTTCACTTTTCTATGACACCATTTTACCATGGCTCCCCAAGAAACAACTATTGAGGCACAATGCTTTGTGTTGAGGGAATGAGTCTTGCCTTGTGGTTGGACACAATCACATTCTTTTGATGGGTTGACAATCTAGTTTAAGTGCGTTTTGATATTTAATATATTCATCAAATGTGCACATACTTAGATAGTGCATATGAAAATTATGAAGATCATGTGCTTGAGGATTAGAGGCCTAGATCGAGTGGAGCATGAAGCTCAATGGACTCGATGGGATCGAGTTGTGGATATGGTTATCATGAATATTGTGTGCTCAAGGATTAGGGACTAGTTTAAGTAGACGTGGAGTTCGATGGACATGATGAGATCAAGTTATGAATATGGAAATCATGGGGATCATTTGCTTGAGAGCTTGGCTTGGATCTAGTTGGTACACTGGAACTCTAGGAGGAGCTTAGTGGGCTTGAGAGTTAGAGGCTCGAATCAAGGTGTCGATTAGATTAGGTTGTCGCATTGGAGCTCAATAAGTTGAAGACTTGAAGACATAAGAGCTATGAGAAATTATGTTGAGTGATAGTAATCTTTGACCATATAACATCTTATATGAGGTTGTTTAGTAATTCAGTTATTCAGCTTTTTCAATCGACTAATATCTTATATGAGGTTGTCATTGCCTCGATAGGGGGTGAACTATCTGGGGCTTGATGATTTGTGAAGCCTTAGCATGTGAGATGATCTCCCAAGTCATATTTTCTTGATTAACTTGAGCACAACCTTTATATAGGCTCGAGATGGAGCGCTAGCTAAGTGAAAGAAGATTACACAAGGTTTTTTTAGTTAATTAGAGGTGATTATATGTCTAGTAAACTAGACATGCTAGTCGACTAGTTGTATCACAAGGGTAAAAAAGGTTTGAACAAATAAAATGATTCTGTTTGAATAACAATCAATTGGAAAGTTCATCTAATTATCTAGTGGCTTGAGTAATCGACTAGAAGTGATTTTCAATTGATTGACGATATATTCATCACGCTTTTCTAGTCAACTAGAAGTGACCAAAAGTGATTCATTAGGAGTCTTTGTATTATCTCTTACTGAGCTTTTGGTCAAAGAAAACTCATTAGCAAGATCATTTTTTTGTGCTAATGCTGGTCAAGTCTCCAAAACGATCTAAAAGCTTGGACAATTTTGAAGACCTCATCTTTATCACTCTTGGTATTTTACTATCTCCCTTCACTTTCATTTCATTATTTTGAAGAGAGGTGAGATGTGAATTTGAGGATAAAAGGGTCACACTTGTAATAGCTCATGAAATCTCATTAATTAGGTTAAGATGAATCTTTGTTTGGAGATGCTTACCCCATTACCTATTGTGAAGAGACGGTAATCATGATTTTTGACATCATATTCCTTTGTAATTGTCTATGCCCGTTGTGTATATATTCTGGACACAATCAACTAAACACACATGATATTGATGCTAATAATACTTGTTTCGGTTTTGTATGTGTGAGAAATTGACAATTTTGGATGTATCTTACTCCCCCTCAAGTAAGGTCATAGTAGATCGCTCCACATGAGTATAATCGAGTTGGTACTTGAATAACATAATTGCTTCAAAATAGATCCATAGTTATTACCAAACAAAAAAATATACATATATCCTTTAGTTGGTATCAAATCAAGGCTGAGGTTGGGGTAACATTTAAAAGAGATGACAATGTAAGAGGATCAATCCACCATAATAACCTCCACTTTTTTATGTAATAAATTTTGTATATCCAAAATTAAGAATGGAATACCACCTATAACAAATTGTGATATTTGGACGATCGTTACAAAAGCATGCCAAATTACATTGGATAGAAATGATGAGCCCATTGACATCGAAAGATAGAATACTAATGAGAAACGATAAGCCATGGGATAGAAACATCCTCACCAATGCTTGAGCCATTGATCAATTTCTTAAATCAAGAATGCTTGAGTGATAATTTTTCCTTCTTTCGTCTTAAAAGTGTCACTAGAGTCCTTAGAAGGTCCCTCCCGACAAGTTTGGAGTGCAGTCCTCGTGCAATTTGACAATTATCTACAAACACTCAGCGCTCTGGTATTACCCATGTTGTTCAACTCATGAGATTACAAGTAAATCATTTTGGCACCCTTATGGCTCTTATCAATTTTTTTTAATCTACTAAAATATTTATAGAAAAGTAAATTAAATAAACAGTTTAAGAATTGTGACAGTGAAAAATTATTTGTTGGCTAATTACATTTATCTTTGTGATGCCACACAATTATGAACAAAACTAACTAAATATATTGAATCATAAAAGATAAAATGCCATAAATGATCCAACTTTATATAAAAAAAATCATCGATCAACAAATAAATTAAAAAAATACAAAAAAACTCAATCAACGTTCTCAAATTCACTATCCATTAAAAAAAATCCCATCATAATTGAGTAGAACTCTAAATGTCTAATCTAATAGTTGAAGGAGGACCTAACAACAACACTCTGCCCCTGAGACAACTTTTATACTCCTAACAAATATATAATAGGTGAACTCTCCAAAGTATTTTAATTACACCACCTATTTATCAATACGCTGTACAGACTCTAAAGGCTTGTTCGTGAAGTTGTATACCTCTAACAGATATACACTAAGGTGAGCTCTTAAAGTATTTTGATCACACCACTTATTTACCAATTATATAGATATAAAAAAAACACAGTTGCTTTCATTGTAGCTAAGTGAAGAATGAAGGAACCAATGACTCAAGAGGACAATAGTAAAATAATTCCTCTAACTCATATTACTCTATGGAAAAAAAAACAACAATAAACCCTAACCGATTTATAGGTCTTAATGTAATGGGTTATAGAATTAGAAGCATTACCAAAAAATCTCCTTTATTCAAATTCCATAAAGGAATATAAAATGCATTGAGACATTAACTACATTAAAATATTCTCAAAGGTCCAACTCAAGTAATCATTGCCTCAATGAAATCCAAGCAATATGTAAACTAACTTACAGGAAGAGACTATTGGCAGCAGGATTGTCTTCAGTGTCAACTTTCTTAACTGCAATGCTCCCTTAAGTGATCAATCTCTACTAAAATGATAATGAGAGTAAAGAGGGTTGATTCACCAGAAAAACTCAAGATAAAAAAAATATTAATCAATTTATTCTAGGTCCTGGAGTGAGTGGCACCTGGCAAGTGATCTGCCCTTGCTGCACAAAACATAATTTTGTATCAATAACTTGATATGCAAAAAAATTCTTAAGCGTCGAGTATCAGTAATTCTGATGACGTGTCAACAACTTGATCACTCCCCTCAGACTTCCATTGCTTATAAATAAATGTCTAAACATCCATCAGCAGAAGATTCTGCAAAGCAACGATCTTTTTAATGGCTTCCATTTCCTACTTCTCTACAGAATCATGCAACAAACATATGATGATTTCAACGAAGTAGATGGCGAACAGCAGCAACTGCGTCGCCTTTGTGTTCCCTTAGTGTTCTTTCAGCAATCTTCTTGTCCAACTGCATATAATGACATACATTTCTGAAGAATGATGATCTTTTTTTCAGTCTCCACAACTAGAAAGAAAATGATCAAATATATTCACCTCGAGTTCATTTGCGATAATGTCTACATCAATTGGATTGATCTTCACGGCAGCAAGCTCTTTCTCCCTGAGAAAGGATCATATCTCAACCCAAAAGGCAAGAATACATTTAGTAGCATTGAATCAGAACTTCCATGAACAGGTATATCAACTACGTTGATTAACATTTCTTTATCTTGACTATGAGGATACCTCAAATAACCTTTCATTTATATGCTCACTGCAGATAACTGAAATTGCTTGACGAATTAAGATTCATCTCACTCAGAGACTAACCAACAAATCAAGGTGTCAAGAGAATGAAAGGAGATAGAAAGATCTTTCTAATTCAAAATAAGCTTTAAAGTCCTCTTGGAGTTAGATATAATGTAGGCATTGAAATGTGAGGATCCAGAACATAAAACACAATTATAAATGGTATTCTTTCACTTAACTTCTTCCTTCCTCATTTGATTAACTATAGCATAAACAAATTATCTCAACAATGCTTAGCATTACTAATCCATTAAAATTCTCAATCAAACATCAAGATTTCCTTACAATTCCTCACATTCCCACCACTTTTATCCAGAAATGAAACTAGTGCAAACAACTTATTGCTTAACTTTATATTCAAATCTAGTGGAAGTGATAGTAAATAACTCTCATTGAATTCAGCATTTCCATATTTTCCCCATATAAGCTCCCCTACATTAGAATAGTTTCCATCCAATATTTTTTTTTGGGAGAATCGCAATAGAGAAAGGGTATTGGATCACAAAACAGGCTAAGCAATTACCTCAACTTTCCAGATCCACTCGCAAAAGACATGCTTGCCGCTACACAAGATGCCTCTCATTGCTCAAGGTCTCCTTAGTGACAACAAGGAAGCCCTTGAATCAACATGTATGAGTGTGTTGCATATCGATACTGATTTGCACCAAAAAAAAAAAAAAAACTGAATGAGATGTCTACATGCATGAGGACCTCACGACCTCCCTCAAATGACTACGTTTTATAAGAATGTCCATACATTTTGAATTCAATTAAGTAATGCGATGCAAATAAACGATCAAATCCGAAAAGGTGAAACTGTAAATAATTAGATCATAAACCAATCAAACCAGCATCCGTTTCGGCCACAATCACTCACCGCAGTCGCATCGCATTCCAATCAGCTTCCTTAGCTGAAGCAAGAGCTGCCATGGCCTGCAAACATCCCCTCAAAAATTTAAAACGTGGGTTCTAACAAAGGAAAAGTTCACCGTGCGATTTTTACTGAGCGTTATCAACAGACACGAAATTCACATGTGCAAGGGCTACTGTTAATATCCCAGAGGAAAATGAACATTCAGGCAAAGTAAGTGGGGAGAAGAATATAGGAACGACAAAGATAGGAACAAGGGAAGGCAACGGGAGAGACCGATTGCACGCGACTTGAATCGAGCTGACGGTCTTCGACGCGATCGGTTAGCTTGTCGAGGGCTTTGCTCTGCTGCTGCAAGTCCTTCGAATCGACAGCTGCAGTCGCCGCCGCCCCATCGCCGCCCTCCATTACCGCCAATTAGGGTTTCAACTTCCAAGACTCCCGACTCCAGGAAGGGGTATTCTAGAAAGCACACGAAAGGAATCACGCACCCATAAATAGCAATTCCTTGGCTCGGCCTAATCGATTGCGGTTCAAATCAAGTCCAATTTGAACCGACTCGCGTCGAATCTAACGTCCACTATTTCATCAATCCAAATCAAAATAAATAATTATTTATTGTTTATTATTTTATTTTATTTTAATACCCAAACCCTAGAGATCAATTAAGAGTCCTCGCTCCAGTTGCTTGCGAAGCCGATGGGTTACTAGAGATCGACGAAGACCAGAGGACCGGCTCCATCATCGGCGGTCACCGGAATCGGAGATCTCCTTTGTTCCCTGTCTCCTCGCCGATGGAGACCTCGCCCTCTGCTTCTACTGCCGGAATCACTGAGAGGAGGGGCATTCCCGGAGCTTCCTTCGTGGAGGATGTTGAGACTTATCTCAAGCAATCCGGTCTCGATGTCAACTCCTCCCTAGGTTTCCTCCAGGAAAGGTATCTTCCTTTCGGCTCCTTCTGCCTTTTTTTGTTCCCATCTGTTGATTTGCTTCTATGCCGCGGCGCCGGATGCGATTGAGACTGCCGCTCTGATCGGGATTTCTCACGCTTTATTTTCCGTTATTGTTTCTCGTAATCATCAAGTATACATGAATTTATGTTTCTTTAAACAAAGCGGGCATCGAATAGTTTGACACCTGTGGTTGTTAGTTTCGTAAACAAGCGGTCTTACTATTCATCTCAGGCTTCAACAGTACAGAGTCGTGGAGATGAAACTTTTGGCTCAGCAACGGGATCTTCAGGTTGGTTACTCTTCTTTTTTTCCTTCTTTCTTAAGCTGTTGTTGATGTGCTGTATGATCTTTCGTCTTACTTATCTAATCAAACTTATCTGTGTCTGATATTTTTTATTTTATTTTATATGTTATCTTCCTCACTATACTTTAATTATAAAAGATGATTTTCATTGAAGTTGAGAGAAGAAATTACTGACCACCAGTAATGGTCAATGCCTAACTAAAGGCTGGATAAAAAAGATGCAGGTGCATGAAAAATTGAGAAGAGTATAACACTAAAAACAATATGATGACCATGGATGTTGACCACATTTGTTTTGAGAATTAACGAGAAGTCCCTAAACAATGAAAGAGGCAAGATTTAATCAAAAGTTAACCAAAGTAGTGATTTAAAGATCAGCAATCATGTAGTCTGTGGTCTCCCCTTCATAGTCACAGAAGTAATAAATAAACCAGGGAAATGATGGTTTGGATTCTGGACTCTAATTTTGCCCCTAAGTCCTTTCTTCATCCAAATCTCTCAAGATGCATGCCCTCATGATGGTTGTCATGTTTGTAATCCAAATCTTAGGATCTTAAAATTCTACAATCTAAGAGACTGAATGATCCAAATCTTAAGTAGTATATTAATTGTGCTAAAATCTCATAAACCTACGATGTGATCCTATGTTGATATGTTCCTCCTACCATTCCTAGGTCAGATCTTAATCCATGCAATAATGACTTAATGGAATAAATTTACATTTGTATGTTTAAAAGTTTGACATTAAGAAATGGACATCTTTTTCATACCATTATATGAGAAGGAAGGTTGCGAGAACATGTTTGTAAGTTTCCTTAGCTTAGTGCGGGCCCCACTGTGAACAATGATTGATGAGGTGGGGGAGGAAGATGAGTTCAAAACCATGAGGCATGTGGTTGCAGTAGCGCACATGATCCTGAGCCGTCAAATTTTAACCTCAAGCTAATTGCAACTTCCACGATGTATCATGCATAGGAAACCCAATATCACGGGCTTTAAAGGTATAATCAAAGAACTTGCATCAATTATGAATGTGTAATGGGTGGAGGAACAAAGAAAAATCTACTTAATACAATTAAAGATGACTTGAAAAGATTTGAAATAGTGATGTAGCTTCACATAAAGTTCAAAGGTAAGCTGGCTCTGAATAGCCAAGGCTTAAGGTGTTTATTTGTTTGTTTTTTAATGTAAAAAAGTGATTGCCTAGTTATTGTTGGTCTGAGATGCTTCTAAAAGTAGCTTTTTGTGACAAATTATTATCAGTTGTCCCAGATTTGTGGAAGCTAACTTCTGTAAATAATTTATAGGCAAAGATACCAGATATTGAGAAGTGCTTAGATGTTGTTGCTACGTTGGAGGCAAAGAAAGCTGCTGGGGAGGTTTGTGTCAAAAAAATTATTATTCTTTTACTGTTTATGCAATTTATGCAAGTTAGGATATTTCTATATCTACTTAATCACATGTTTCAATATCCACCAAATTATCAACTTAGTGATAAATTCATCACCAACTTTCCGTGAATCAGTTTGAAGGATAATGGTTGGATGAACCAGAAATAGCACTGTTTGATGACATAATCTCCTTGTGAATCCTTCCTATTTTGAGGCCATTTCCAACTTTCCTGTTCTATACTTTCTCCATCTTTGGTTTTTCTAGGACATGAGTTTCCATATCTTGAGTCCATTATTATGCAACCTTCGTCTTCTCTGTCCTATCTTTGAGGTTGGAATATTGTTATCATGCCATTTAACGCCAGTGGTTTATTATATGTTTTTCTTGCTTGGTTACATGTAAAGTATATCTAACAAAATGCTTTACCAGAAAAGAGGATTTGCAATAGAAACTGTAATTTATATCATGGAGATGTATATAGACAGAGTTTCTATTGTATAGATTATAGAATCTGATATTTGATCACCTGCAAAAGTATGTCCATGTGTGGTTATGGACTTGGTTTACCATGTTTTCTCCCGTGAGGTTGTTTCTTGTGGAGAATTGTGATTTGTATGAAAGTACAGAAGCTTCAAGATCAGTTTATCCATTGTGTTTCATTATTGGGCAGATTGACCCTAACCTTTAGATTAATGATTAGAACAAAAGTTTATTTTATTTCTGGTATTGAAGGCTTTAATAAGCTGCTGGAACTTGGAGATGTTTGTCAACTACGTTTACCTGTTAGGAATTCATTACAGTTATCCTGTATTTATAGGTTCTAAATATTATTTTTAACTCAGAAATGATACATTAGTCGAACACTAAAAATCATATTCTGTAGTTACATGAAGTACAACTTGTCCTGAATGAGCTATCCTAGAATTAGTCTTAGGATGCTTTATGAACAACTTTCCTTATATAATTCATTCTGGTAGTTTTTGAAGTTTTTAGATTACTACACAGTCGTGGAACGAAAGCTGAAGCACTGGTATGGATGAGTAGACTAATCTATATTTTCTGCTTCTTTGCTAATTTCTTTTTTTCGATCACAAGTTCAATTAACTAAAACACCTTAACGTATCTTTTAAAAAAAAACCTTCTATCATGTATTTCATTGCACCAGTCTTTTCTTCTTTGGTTACATACTCAATGAAACACTGTAACTTGAAGCAAACTTCAGAATTTTTATCCCTAAGATAAAAAACAATACTGGGCCAACAATTGGGATTATGTATATGGATTTTTCCCTTTATCCTTGAGTTCCTTCTTTGTTAGCTTTCTTGAAGTTCATACTTTTTGTGGTCTGTATAACCTTCAGCGTAATGAATTAATTGCAGGCACTCATTACAGATTTTGAAGTGGCCGAAGGTATTTATTCACGTTCAAAAGTTGAGGATAATGATTCTGTTTGCCTCTGGTTGGGAGCTAATGTAATGCTTGAGTATTCCCTAGAAGAGGTTGGTCAGAAAAGTGGCATTCTTCGTTCACCTAATATACCCATATTGTGGAAACCTTCCAGCTCTGATATATTTTATTATTCATAGGCAAAATCCCTCCTAGAAAAGAACTTGGAAAATGCTAAAGCGAGCTTAGAAGTTCTTGTTGGTGATCTACAATTCTTAAGGGATCAAGTGACCATAACTCAAGTAAGTTCTGGATGAAAAACATAAAACCAAGAATGAGTTTGGCAAGCTCATTTGACTTTTTAATCCATGACATTGTGATTTTATACAGGTTACTGTTGCTCGGGTGTATAATTGGGATGTTCATCAGAGAAGAACTAAGCAAGTGGTAAAAGAACCCGAATCCTGAAGTTTTTTTTTTTGTATTGGCTTCCAGAACTAGCAGCATTTGTGCGTTTATATATGTGCCTTTGCTCTGTGTATGAGCAGTAACTGATTCGTTGTTGTCAAGCTTAGACGTAGAATTTTGTGAATGTTTGAAGCGGGTTTTATTGCTTATTAATTGTTTACAGAGATTTGTGTCAGTGCAAGATTCTTATCAGATTTCTTACGAGTTTAAAATCATGATTCTTGCTAGATGATTTATTTGCCTAGGACTTATTCTTGCTCAAGTGCGACATATTAGATATTCCCTATTTGCATCCAGCACTTTCTTTTTCCTGTAATTGAGCAACGATGCGACACAACTGTTATCGTCTGAAAGTTAGTAGATCATGTCGCAGAAATGATATACTTCTACCATGGAAGAACATCAGGATCATGGAAATTCATTTTCATCGTATAGAGCCAAGTGGTTATATCCCGAAGTATGACAAAGACGAATAATTAACTTGAGTAGAACAACTTGTTCTCCATTTTATCCTTGAGCATGTTCAATGTGAAAGTATCACTTTCCAGTTAGAGCCCACTGGCTAGATAAGGATATCATGCAACTAATGAATGTTCTTCAATTTATGACAATTGTAGAGAGAAGTTATGGTTGACAGAGATTGATCGCAGTTCAAAAAAACTTTGTAGCTCAAGAATTATGCCCCTATACACGGTAGAGGGTTCTAGAGGATCAAATTGGATGATATCAGTAGTGGATTTAGTTAAGAACTAGGGGCCATGCCCCTCCAAAAATTTTAATTAATCATGACCCTCCACAAAATTTTAATTATATTATGACTCTTCAACAAATTTTAATTACATTATTACTATATTATGCCTCTAAATCTTTGTCATGTTTAATTATCACATATCAAATCAATCTATTCAAATTTAGATACATCATCTACTTTTCAAGTCGTGAGTTTCATAGTCTCAAAATTCTATCATCCTTTCTCTTAATTATTAGTACGAAGTTCACATCTCATTAATTAAATATTTTGCTTATTTAATAATTACTTTTTATCTCCGAGATAATGATACAGTGATAGTACATCTTTTCAATTTCTCAGATATATAACGATCGAGTTTCAATTTTGGCGAATTGACAGATATTTTTTTTTTAATGGATAGTTGACTTAAGAATGCTAAGTTGATAGGTCGTTCGTTGCGAGTACTTTTTGATTTACCTATTATTCGATGAAAAACTTTTATGGGATCAGATCGATCATTCCTAAAATTAGTTAGCGTAAGTTAGATATTTGATATCAACTTTTAAAAAAATTACTTTTAGCTTTTCAGTTAAAATTATCAGAAGAGAGCGAGGATCAAAGTATATTTAAAGAAAATTATTGAGTTAGTTAAAAAGACTCTAGTAATATTAACGAGGTATACAAAAAGAGTTAGAAATATGAGCATAAAATATTCTAGTAATATTAATTTTTTTCTCTTGATTAAAAAAAAAAATTATTAAAAATACGGGTATAAAAGTTATCATTCAAAAATTTAAAAATTTAAATAAACATTGAATTTATTTTAATTTAAAAAATTATATTTATACTTAATTGAATATATGTTTTAAGAAAGTCTTAACTTTCCTTTCATACTAGTATTAATTTTGAATATATTATTTATTTATTTTAATTATTATATTTTAATTATTAAAACTTATATATAATATATAATAATTATTTTTATGATCCTATAAAAAAAATGATTAACCAGATCGAATAACGTCGGATCTGGGATGATCGACTCGGCCCTACGAAAGTTTCTCATCGGTCACCAGGATAAATCGGGAAGCGCTAATGGAGGTCCATCCAAATGGCCAACATTCTTAGGCCCGCTTCTCATTGAAGGAAAAATTTCTTACAATGCGCCGTAGCTGAGATTCGAACCTTAAATTTTTTGATTATCCATTAAAACATCTAACTATCACACCATTATCCGGGGGCTTTTATGACCCTATCAAACTTCAAATCTTAGATCCGTCTCTAGATGATATTTTTTTCTCATCTACTTGTCCATCAAAATGAGATTAAATGCTTGAGCAGTCAGTCA
>JBBUKS010000060.1:10506133-10525367 GCA_038050645.1 Hedychium gardnerianum
TTTGGGCAGCGGGTCTTCAAGAATGTTTGTCGAGAAAAGTGGGCCATTGGATCTCGTCGACCCGCTGGGAGTCACTCCCTTGCCCTTCTCTATATTCGAGATTTTGGCTCTCCCGAATGAAGATTCCCCGAACTGCTCCTGCCCGAGTGACGCCCCGATCGGGGCTCTGAAGAAGGCCGGCGACATCTCAATCGAGTGCATCGAATTTTGCCGAGGCGCCGCCGTGGCTTCCCTCGACCCGTGCGACATCCTCTGAGGGAGATCCATGGTGTTGTGTTGTGAATGTTACATGGTTTGCAGCTGCTGCTGCTACATTTCCTGCTGTTGTTGCAATGTTTCCCGCACTGCTGTGACTATTATCTTGTCCAAGTCGCTTTGAGATATGGTGACGATCGGTCTTCCAGTATCGTCCATTGTAGTTTCCAGTTCAGAACCTGAATTTCTCACAGATGTCACCAATTTATTCCTGCGTTGGATTACTCAACGGACGAGCCACCGATGAGCAGGATATGCTTCTAACCAAGTCTCTTGGGGCCACCAAATGGAGAGGAACAAGAGATATCGAACCGAACCTGTAGAGGAGAGAACCAGAGTTAGAATGGAGGTCCGGAGGAGAGTCTGAACGTATCCATTCCGACGCTTAAGTCAGTGATTAAGGAAAGAGGTGAATGAAACAGTAGTGAAAACAATAAGGCATACCCCTTCCATGTGTATATACCTGTAGGGGAGAAGTACTCTCCTCATTAATGAAACATGTTACCCCGGTAGGGTCTCCGTACTATCATGGCATCTTACCCGTATTGCCCTCATCCCTTGCACGTTCGATATTTATTACAAATGAACTTATATTACGCCAAATCCGTAGGTCCTGTCATTCTTTAATGAGAGTAATATCTAGTGTTTGTATCTGAGCGGGAGGTTTGGGCCTAGCTGATTTATTCAATTCGGTCGACATATGTTATTATTCGATTGGGGGAATCTCATTAAGTTTCTCCCATCGGCTCATTTAGTAATTTATCCGACCGGACGTATTATGATGTGTGCTCATGTTCATATTCCGAGGTTCTCTCGATCGAAAATGGAGGTAATTCCCGACCGGGACCCCTCGGTCTGATCGGGATCCCTCGGTCTTCCATGTAGACTCTTAATTACTGGATCCAATCGGTTATCATCACTTATCCATCATCAATATTTGTGATAACACCCGAGAATCGATGATTATTAACTTTAACCCTATGTGAATCCTTATATTCACCCTCTATATAATAATAATTAGTCAAGTTGAGTTGGTAATGAATCAATCAATGCTGTAAAAAAATAAAATTCTGATGACTCCCTCCTGATGGCAAAAGACGAAACGCTCGTTTCCAACGCCCCTGCCAGTTCGTCCCAGGACCAACACGGAGGAGGTAAATCACGGGAACTAATTTAGCTAGCCCGAACAGTGACCAGTGCATGGGAGAGGACAGTAACTTAGCTACTAGTCAAGATTTGACTCTCAGACCTCATGATGACAATACCCCATTTATTAATCATTAATCTATATCGTGGAGACTTTGATGACTCCCTCCACAATATTAAAAGGGAGTAAATCAAATACCAAATAATATTTTTCACGATTTTCGAGATTAGTGATGAATCAATCAAGAATCAAACTGAGTGAATGAATGATTTAAATAACTTAGATCAATTAAAATGAAAAGGCAAACTAACAAATCAATTGACCCGATCAAGCTGAGAAAGCAAGGTAGATTCATTTAGCCACACTAGACATATGATATAAATTATATAATATTTTATATAAAAATATTATATTCTTAAAAAAAATGTTCTTTTCATCTGTATTTTTTGCAATGTCTACAAATTAAAATACAAAATAGTAATTATTCTATTTCTATTTTTTATCCATTTCGTAAGATCGACCAAGCACACGGCAAGTGGTAGACTATTTAAATCTTATTACACACTAGAACTGATAAATATGATTAAAATGCAGGCAACTTTACAAGACTAAACGATTTTTTTTCTCTTTCCCCCTAGATGTTTAGTATAGTGTTGACGATGTCAATAGAAATTAAATTTTGTAGAATCTTATGGTAAAACAACGTCTATTTTGATTGTACAAGTAAATTCATAATCACATTTACCTTAACCAGGGATTGTGTTTTAACTTGGACTCATTCATTTCCAAGAATTTGGGAAGTTGCCCGTAATCACTGGTCATGAATGGTCAAAATGAGGCATATAGATTAATTTAGTTGATCTGTCAAATGGCTCGTATCTTTTTAAAAAAACATTCTAAAATTGTGCTTGCTCAGGATTTTTGGTACATAAAAGCTGGAGCATCAGACGACTTATGGTGATTGTCCTGTTCATTCTTTAGGGTCCCAGGTTCATCTACCTCCATGGAATTTATATCTGAAGCCTAGTATGCAATAACGGGAAAATGAGATCAAACATGTTAATTATCATAGTTATAAACAAATGCAACAATTGGCCAATTGTAGATACAGTAGAAGCTACCTTGGGAACTGAGAACTCTGCAATGGGTTCCACAGATTTCCCGTGATCCCCAACTACTTTGTTGGGAGCTTCCTGCAACATGTACTAACCAAATTAGGACAAATCAAAAACAATCCTTGAACAACTCTCCAAGATTGAGAACCCTAATGTCACTCAAGAACATGGAGATGATAACATGAACTAAACCAAAACTTCTCGAGAATAGATGATAACATGACACACACAACATTGAGACCTAATGTCACTGAAGAACCAAGCAGTTTTCAGCGCTTCAAAGCTTCCATCCGTCAACTACAAAACTTTGTTTAATTAAGCTAAGATCAGTAGGGGTCATTCAGATGTTTCTGGATATTACTGAACTAAAATTTTGATCTTATATATCCAAGAACAGCATGTATTGCTAACCTTGTGTACAATATGGGATGGACATTATCAAAAGGTGATCATTGATCAATAGGTAAATTACAACTTCAACAATACTGTCAGTTATTTGTAGAATCAGGCAAAAACAGGAATTAATGCAGCATAGACAAAATTGGTATGTTTTACCACATCAGAATCTTAAAAGAGAAGAGGGATAAAGGGCAAAAGAAACAAATGAGAATTTAAGTCTACAAATTCTCCAGTAAAGGGTTAATGTCAGTACAAGCCAAAGAAAAGTTAGAATAGTTTGTTAAGATATTAACTCCATAAGCACAAAATTGGAGCTAAAATAAGATCTTAATGACTGACAATGAAAAAGTCTAAGCCAACAATAAATGACAACAACCAAGCAAGTAAACTAAATGAATCCCAACTATTTAGGTTCAGGTACATGAATCTTATCCTATCATTGGACATACAAATGCGATGAAGAACCACATACATGACTGGCATTGTTGACTAGTATCAAGGCATTAGGTCAAAAGGTCTAAGCCACATTGATGGAATAACATGTGATAGGAGCTTTATAACAGTTCTAAGTGCCTAATAGAATGCTACAAACTTTGTCATCCAGGCTCAGAACTAGTATTACATCAAAAAGCCTATGCCCCATTGATGGAATGACATCGGATAGAAGCTAAAAAGTTCTACTAAAAAGAAATCTACGGAAGCATAGACCACAACACATGGTGCAGAAGGGATCAACAAGCATAATTTTTTTATTATTGATGAGAAATCAAGAGATGAAACACATTACATAATCTATGGTAAATTATTAAACAATATAACTTAGCAAGAAAAAGCATAGAACACCTACTCAGTTCAAAGAGAGCGCATGCATGTTTGAATGATAATGATTAAGAACTTTTCTGAAACATTGTATCTCTCTGGACCTTATGAGGGAGTGGGAGTTCTATTATGTTGGCTGATATAAAATGTATTCACAATCACACTGCAAATTGTCTATGGCATCATTTCATATTTCCTATAAAGGTCTCAAGTCATCCATGTATATATGTAATGCCTAATGGTCCCTTCCTCTGATAAAATACTCAAAATGGTACTTAAACCCTGTAAACTTTAAATCCCTTGATAGTAGAGTCTATGTTTGTCAACACTAGTCCCTCCATCTATAAAGTTAATGATGATACATTAGCACATATTGGTGCTAAGAATAGGAATCCCTTATTACTTCCTTGTAAAGATGCCAAATCTTCCAATTATATCTTCTTCCTTAATCTTTCAGCTTCCTTGTCCTCCACTTGGCAAAAAGGATATACAAATTCTGGACCTTAACCAGATTAAGAATTTGGTGTAACTAAGAACTATAATAACAGCATGACTAATATGGTCAGATAAACTGAAGTATGCCTATCTATTAAGTAAGGAAAATAAAGATAGTATAAAGATCCCAACTCACACTCTTCAATGTTCTGAAAATCTGGAATATGAAATTGGATCAGAGTCCAAAAGAGGGAGTGGAACAGAAAAAAACATCAATGCATAATGCTAGGAGGTAAAAAACATACTTGCATATAAAACTAGATGCATACAACAAAGAAAAGAAATTATACCTGATCTTTAAGATCAGTCTCCAAATTTTCCTTCTTAATTCTCATACTTGGTGTACTATTAGAGAATGGTTTCCTGGAATCAACCATGTTTCTTGTCTCTCAACAAAGGCATAAAATGAAGGAGAAAAAAAAAGAAAGAAAAGAGCCACAGAAAATAACTACCGTGATGGCTCATCTGGAAGCTTGGAATCATCAATTTCCATGTCAGAATCAGGATCATGTTGTTGATCTGGATCTTCATGATCTTCATCTGGCTGAATATCAGAGAAGAAATACATTAAACAGTGAGCCAGAAATAGATTAAATAGAAAGTGTCTACATTCTCAAGATTATTTTATAAAATTACTCTTACTGAACAAGTTAACTTAAAAGATCAGACACTAATGTATAATGCATCTTCACAAACAAGACCCAGTTAGATCCCTTCTCCAATGCGTGTATGGATCACATCTCACACAGTGAGATGAATGTCCAGATATTTCTGTATAATGTGCCTTCAACAACAATAATAGTGAGATGCTTCCTCATGCAAGAGTATAGAAAACTGAGATCTCTTTTCCATGCATGTATAGAAAAGTATAAAACAAGAAATAATAGAATCAAAATTAATAGAAATTTTTATTTGCAAAATAACTCAAATTTGAGCTATCATTTGAACTTTTGAGCTGATATTGGATAGTCACTTGCCTATGAGTAGATTTATAGAAAGCATGATCAATGTGACTATGTGCAGAAATGATGTATGATGATCTTACCTGTTTTCAATCATGACCTACGCAACGTGGATAAGCAATGTGCCAAAAGCACATTTTGGAATCATTATTATGTATTTTTCCTCAAGAATGCCTGTAGCTGATTATTGTGTTTCATGCATTAATTACATCTACAATCAATATACTATTACATCACATCCGCAGCTGAGGTCTATTTTACATCTCAAGTTTCATTCCTATCATGCTTCAAGTATGTTTGAAACCATGTTCTATGTCTTAGGCTGTTACAAATGCTAATTGTTGTCTTATATGAAGCTTCTTTAGCGGATTCACAATCAATATTCTGCTCCATTTCACAAAAATATCTCAATATTTTATTCCATGCTTGAGGTATGTAACCAAAGTTGTCAGGAAACATGATTTTAGCTAGACACATTCATGAGCAATGTTACCATGACAAGACAAATGGTTTTGCCACTGCAAGCGAAACCCAACCATGTACATGTACATGTACTGCAGTCTTGCAGATCATAAGAAGAGGACGATTTCTCCTATAGTGTGATCAAATTTCATTAATCTCCATATTCAGAGATACAAGACCAAAAATGGACTGACTCTTCCGGGTAAAAAGCATCAACAAAATAAATTAACAAATTATCGCCAGTTTTCCATTATATAGATACGCTCAAAATAGTGTGCAAGCACACAAAACTAAGTATATGCATCCAAGGAAAATACAAAAGAAATAGCAATCCTTTATCCCACTGTGATAATTTTTAATTAAGATTGAACATCTCACGGAGACGACGTTATATGCAAATGAATTTCAGGCAACAATTGGTGGAACATACAAGGAAAGCACTTTAAAGAAATAATATGATAAAGTGGTAAGTAGATAAGGATCACAAACCAATATAGAAAAGATTAAGCAAAAAAGAAATACCTCAGGAAGCTCTGTATCAGGTGGTCGTTCCTGAAATTGCACACTAGGAGCATGCTGAATCTTTGAAAGATTATCTAGAAGTTTTGCTCTTATATCATCCAATTGCCGGTGTGAATTTTTGTTCTCCATATTACTTGGTGCTACATGAAGAGTATAATCTGGTCCAAAGTACTCAAAATATTCATTTGGAGGCATCTTGTCGTCAACTTCTACTCCAAGTGCAACTCCTGTCTGCTCAAGAAAAATCACAAATGACCTTGGTGTGAATTACATAAATAGACAGAAAGAATTGTCATACACATGCCAATAAAATCAAACAGGTGATGAGGTAATAGCCAATATGATTTAATTGGTGTTATTCAGCAAAGATCCTATGCAATATTTAAGAAGCTTTAGCTAGGAGATTCTTTTGATTCCAGGTAGCATTTGATAAAAAAAAATGGTGCTTTTGAGCAGACACATGTTATTTAGTATATGCAATTATAAAGGAATCCAATCAATGAACCCTTTGATAAAATAAAAAACAAGGCAAAGCCATGTTGGACAAATGGCAAGTTCATAGCTGCAGGAATAATTGAATTATCTTCACAAACTTCAAAGTTTTTCTCACAATAGTACAGAATTAAAAATACCCAAATGAGGAAACACTATACAAACAATGGAAACACTCTAAGAAAGGTTCTAAATGCAAATAATATCGGCGGCAATCAGAATAACATACAGTCTACCCTAGCTATAAAACATAGAAATAAGCATGTACCAGGATAAAGATAGTCACTATAAAATTATGGATAAATTTTATTAAAGTACCTCGTAGCACCAACAGCGAGCAACATTCCTGATGGTATATCCACCACCGCCCAGCAGCAACAATGGTACATTGAAAGATCTCATGTACCTCACACACTCTGCGTGGCCTCTGATGGAAAGATTAAAACAGCCTAACCTGTCTCCAGACAGCGAATCAGCACCGCACTGAAGTACCACAGCACCAGGCCGGAAAACTTCCATAACTTTGCCCATGATGGGTTTGAAGAGAGACTGGTAGCTCTCATCATCTATTCCATCATCTAATGGAACATTCAGGGAGTAATATTTTCCTTTCGCATATCCGATGTCACGTATGTCACCTGTTCCGGGAAAATAATCTCCAAACTTATGGAATGAAACTGTCATTACTCTATCAGTAGTATAGAAGGCCTCTTCTACTCCATCCCCATGATGGATATCAATGTCCACATACAATACTCGCTGCAAGAACAATGATCAATGCAGACTATTAGAGGTACATTCAGAAGATTAATATAGACAGAGCACATGACTTATTCTCCAATACTACCAAATAAAACAAGCACATGCATGGAAAGGACTTGGAGTTAGAGTTTAGTGTCATCAACACCATAGTCAAGAAGGTTAAAAGAAAACAAAAAACTATTAGGTGAAATCCCCAACAAATCATAGCTAGACCTCCTCCACCTCTGAATAGCCTCTTCTCATTTCTCTGGGCTCCTGGAGCACAACAAATTATAGCTCCACCTCCAAGCCGCGTCGGGTGGATTGGAGATTTTCAACAATTTGCACCATGCCCCAAATGAACAAGTGCCTCATTGTCGATCCATACCTCTGATTTATGATAGGCGTGAGAAATTGCTGGTGGATGGTAATCAGTGACCACATGTGGACATGGGTGGACTCCCTTCATTTGATTGTATTAAAGATCCACCTCTCCCCTAAATGGCTAATCATTTTACGATGGATTAGGTTTTGCTTCTCTTTTGAGCTCCCTACGTGGTCAATCCTTTCCGGTTATTAATACTCATCTCATTCAATCTACGGAATTCCAATAACTGATTTCACATTAACCTAACGATAAGAAAGCTATAAATAATATTTTTTTTTTAAAAACACACAGTTGACAAGGTTTATCTTACTTCAGCTAAAACTATGACTTCTTTCTCCATGGTATACCATTGTCAAGTAACAGCACAACTAAGGCACCTGGTTGTTGTCTGAAACAGATGCTATCGAATCATCCAAATCATGACAAAGGAACACCAAAATCAAATTAGCAGATAGCAAATGCAAAAACACATATCCTTTTCTACCATCAACATGCTTCATATGAGATAGTCTTATGCATGTTAAATGAAAAAGAAGAAGAACATAGCAGAAAGCCCCAAAGTCTAAGGGATAAACAAAGAAATTCGCCAAAAACCTAGGAATAAACCCGAGGAAACATCGCACCTCGTGACGCTTGAGGAGCTCGAGGATTGCAAGGACGATGTCGTTGACGTAGCAGAATCCAGAGGCCTCACACTTCTTGGCGTGGTGGAGCCCGCCGGCCCAGTTGATGGCGATATCATGTCCGTGATTGAGCTTAACGGCGCCACCGACGGAGCCGCCTGCGTAGGCCTGGCAGAAGGAGTAGAGACCATCGAAGACGGGGCAGTCCTCGCCAACGTTGAAGCGCTTCAGCGCGCGGATCTGGTCCTGCTGAGTTTCGGGCGTGACGGACCGGAGGAAGGAAACGTAGTCGTCGGCGTGGAAGCGGCAGAGATCGCGGTCCCGGGCAGGGTTGGGCTTGTAGACTTGCATATGGCCGAGAAGGCCGTAGTGGGCGAGCAGGGAATGAGTCATCCGGATGCGATGCGGCTTCATCGGGTGCCCCTGCCCGTAGTAGTAGTTGCCGATTTCCGTGTCGTAGAAGTAGCAAACCTTCCGCTTCTTCGAATCCGGACCGACGCCAGGAAGCGAATTCCCGCCGACGGACTCCATGCCTGCAAAGCCGACTTCTTCCTCCTCCGCCTCCCTCCAAGATCCTTTTCCGTCTACTCCAGAAGATCACAAGGTTTCTGGTTTTCAATAATTATCATGATCTAAAACTTGAGGCGGCCCAATCGCAAGTTCCAAACCCGTTGGGCTAATTTGACCAATGGGCTCATCAAATTGAACTGCTTGTTTTAAATCTCATAAAATATATCATTATCTTTAAAATAAAAAAAAAATAATGACGTAGACTAAGAAGGCCCTTTCTCGAAATGAAAATTACTTTTTAAAAATATCTTCTACTATTTTTAAGTTTGCCATTTCTAACTTAAAATTAAATTAGGATAATAGAAAAGAAAGAATAATTTTTCTCCTACTTTGAATTTTTAATGCAATTAGGTGTTTTTAATTTTTTCTTCAAAAAAGTATTAGAGTTTTTCGTCTTTGTAAAACAGGAAGTGGTTATATTATGAGCTATTGTCATATGGATGGAGACTTCTAGTAACATATGGATTAGAGAATGGTTTATAGGAGGAATTCTCATTGCATTTATATACCATGATACAAGAAAAAGGTAACGTAATGACTTATTGTCTCGAATACAACAGTGTCTTTAACCAATAACAGATTCAAAATTCATCGCTTAACAAGTAACTTGCTAAAAGATTGAAAGAGTCCAACTGAATGAACTGAGTAAAAAATATGGTCATTTTGTTTAAAATTTGTTTACACATACATATTAGTTCTAGGTAATAACTTGTTTAATTCTCACGCACAGCAGATGAACGATGATTGAATTATTGGTGAAATTGAAACATCACGTCAAGAGGTATCATAGTTTTTGAATTTATTTCATGGCTAAAATGTAGGACCGGACCGTCCACTCATATTGTAAGAATAACTATTTGATAGCTTCCACGTGATGAATTGATGACTAGTGCATGAGATGTTATCATTATGAGGTCAAACCTGACTAGTAGCCAAATTCTTGCCCTCCCTTATGCACTAGTCACTGTTCGGATTAACCAGACTAGCCTCCGTGATTTATCTCCTCCGTGTTGATCCTGAGACGGACTGACGGGGGCGCTGGAAGCGAACGTTTCACCTTTTACCACCAAGAATAACTACCTGATATATATATATATATATATATATATAAAGGATAATAATTAGTTCCAGTTCAACTAAAACATAACACTGAAAATCTCAACTTGCATGAACCAAGACAGTAGAGCACAAATTAGAAAGGCAAAGATCAAGGACAAATCTAAACAGTTACAATACAATCAAAGACACAACACACATCCTTATTCAACATTTCACCTGCATCATTAGATAAACTTTCACACTATTTCTCGAAGTCAAATGCATTGAAACAAAGTCATCAGTGTCTTCTGTTCAGTATGGTAACATCAACAAATGGTTGAACACGTGAAACTTTTTCCTTTCGAACTCAAACAAAAATCAAAAGCCTATTGGAGCACAAACACAAGTCACATTGTCTTTTCCAGGCGCTAGAATTCTGAATTCTGTATTCACACAGCAAAGCAGCGTCTTCCTTTCGGCAGTGAGAACCCAGCAGTGACTTAAACCATACCATTTCATTGCTCCAGAATTTTTGGGCCATTGTATTTTGCCCCCACCACGACAAAGTCATCGGGGTTTTCCTTTTCTTCAAGCCAAGCATATGTCCCATTGCCATTGGGCATCGTGTTTATATCTCCTGAAATAGAACAGTTTGGAACGTTTAAAACAGGTGTCTTCATGAACCCATACAATAGAAAATTGCAAGTAATAGAATGTATTTTTCATAAGTATGATTATAAAATAACACTGCAAGTTAATTTGATAATGTTTGTACTTGGTTAATTCCATGTGCAAAAGGATATCTGAGAATGGAACAAACTTGGACCCATGAGAATTGACCCGACATAATAAATTGCTCGATTGACTTGACAAATGTACAATTTTAAAGATGTTAGAACAGCATTTTCTCTTATTGCTCCAAGTATTTTGAGACATATATGTGTCTAACAAGAATTTAGAATCCTTAACTATGAATATTTAAGTGTGCATACATTCATGAAGGCACAATACAGAAATTGTAAGTTTATAACATGCCACAAGTAAACAATGGGAATTAGCCTGGCACTTAGTTTACTCTCCCCACAAAATGAAACTTGACTAGGAACAATAAGGTAGGGAAACACGACAAAGTGCAGCACCTTGGTACGTTGCTTAGTAGGGTATCCCCCACCTCAATCCTTGCATTGCAAATGTCTATGATAGTAATAAACAACAGCATTCAGCAGTGATCAAAGAATGGATGCCCCAACCACAATGACAAATTAACCAAAAACAATTGACAAAAGAGAATAAATGAATATGCCAAAAAGAATGCCCTGAACAACTTACCATAACAACTATCATATGGATAGTCACTATAGTAAGTGCAGTCCCTCCCTTCTTCGGCGTTAGAATAAGGTGGCCCTAGAACATCCAGCACTGCACAAGATGTTCTTGCAGTAAAACAGTGCATGTTACCTCCCTCTTCTGGATAAAGCACAGAGGTTCTAGAAGACTCGTTAAAGATGGCATCAGTCTTTACCTTAGCCAAACGCAGTCCTGGAGGTGGAGCTGCTGCAACAGCAGAAACAAGGAGGTCAGAAAAATTGGAGAGGTCCGCAGATCAACCTAAAGACAGTTGTGTAGAAGAATTAAGAAAAAATATTAAGGACAAAAAAGGAACATTTTCAAAGTATAAATTATTCTGAGTAACAGAAAGCTAATAGAAGGAAACTCACAGTGCACGAGATTGCCGGCCTCGTCAGTGTTATGAGCCGCATTGATCCAGTCGTATGATTTGATGTGCATGGAACCAAAAAGAATCTTGCTAAAAACAGTCATCCCTGGGTGATTATGGAGAGGAATGACACCTGATGGAGGCAA
Organism: Hedychium gardnerianum; assembly: GCA_038050645.1. NCBI lineage: Eukaryota > Viridiplantae > Streptophyta > Magnoliopsida > Zingiberales > Zingiberaceae > Hedychium > Hedychium gardnerianum. Next base: position 10,518,025 of record JBBUKS010000060.1, read on the forward strand.
ACAGAAGATGCCAATCTGCAACAGGTATTGAGGTAAAAATTAAAACATTGTTTATAGATTTCTACATTCTTCAGAAAAATTAAATAATATCAATTAGTACCGAGAACTTGTCACATTCATAAATGTGCAAGTATGTAATTGGCAGACTTCCAGTGGATTCATCTTGCTGAAAATATGACGCATTTTGAGTAAGACCAACATCTGAGGCTCCTATGTTATCTAAAATCAAATGCATTTTGCAACTTTCAGCAAAATGAAATATATATATATATATATATATATAAGAGATGTAAGGCATGAACAGAGATATAACTTCTAGACACTAAAAGGGAATTCGTATAGGAAGTTGATTTCAAAATTCCATGGAATCAATAACAAGTTTGTGTGAACATGTACCATTTGTCAACTCAAAGGTATGTACGAATCTTAAGTTACAGGTTGAGAGACATTAGAGACTAGTAGATACGGTTTGCACATCAAAAGAATCCAAACCAACCTAAAAAGATAAGGATGTCTTAAAAAGTGGTAAGGCCAAAAAAGTTCAGCTGTAAATGTACAAAAAGATAATCAAAATACAACAGACAGCTGTGTGGTGATCCACCACACCCCCAGCATATATTTAGCTAAGGAAGCCATTTAGTAGGTTGCATGGTCATAGACATGTGAGTGTTTGCCATGTATATTTTCTCATGGTGTGTGACCTGGAGCCACATAATTTACGTGTAATATACCACATCCCTATTTTTTCAATGTTCGATGATTATGTTGTAGAATTTGGGGAAAGGTGAAAGATTTTATTACAGTATTGTCATATTTAAATAGAGTTACAATCATGTATTTCTAGTCCTTAAACTTAACTAATTTTATCTAAAATTAATGCACAATCCACAGAAGTTGATCCTACATTCGCACATGCACATAGCAAATTGTGACTCCACAATCAGACAACTTAATTCACAAAAGGATTATACTATCCAAATCAAGGTAACAGCCGATATGAGTCATTTTGGTTTATAATGTTTGTTTTCTAATAAATGTCAAGCTAATGCAAATGGCAAATACAATGCTCAAAATTTTAATCAAATATTGCTACTATTATTGTTTACAATGATCTCCACATAGTGCAGAACACATTTTATTTGGCTATCATGTATAGCAAGATCACAGAAGTAATCTTATTAGGTACATGAAACTTACTGCTCAAAATAAAAGAAACATGCATGGACAAGGTAAGGAAGGAATCTAATCGCCTTCTCCATATTTTCTTATTTTTCAAATTATTTATTAACCATATTCATCTGCGAAATAGAAAAGAAGCGACAAGATTCATCAATTGACCCCAAATATCCTCAGAAACGAAAACAACACAACAGCATCAGTAATAAAAGTAACATCTTCACGCACACAATTTAACAAGCAGGTGATGTGCAGAAGCCACGCACCTAGAACGGACCGCAACCACTCGACATCGTCCGGCGAGGGCACGATGCTGGCTCTCCCATCGGCAAACACCTCCTTGCACGCTTCCAACAGCCTCTGCACCGCCGACGGCGCCGTCGACCCAACCTTCTTCTGCCTCCTCCTGCACTTCCTTGGCGCCTGGGGTGGCCTCTCGGGCAACAATCCACCTGCCACCACCTGCCTCTGCTCCGCCAACGCGCCCTCCACCCTCATCAAGCAAGGACGCGATGCGAAAGACCGGGCCTTCGAGGCTTTCCTGCCGAAAGAAAGCTACCAGAAAGATTGGATTTTTATACTGACACAGGGGTAGTGGAGTTCATTCGATTGGCAGAGAGAAAAACATGGAGAAGAATAGGAGATGGATGGCATTGTGTGACAGATACATAGTACACAAAATAATGCTGATAAGGGAGGTTCTTATGGAGTACAGACGCTGTTCAAAATACCATCTCTTCCCAGAGTATGGGTATAATGTGGGGTTTGGTAGAAGAAATACCATTTGGTTTTTTGAGGAAGAAACTGTGGGCAAGGCAAAGGGATGGTGCCGAGTTTGCTTTCCTGTGGGCAAAACTGCAAACAGCCATTGGGAACAGGGTTTAGTGGACTTCTTTGATGCTTGACGACTCTTGTTCGAACAGGATTACTATTTTAATCAGAACGACCAATTCTGCAATGCAATTGTGGAACTTAGTGGTGCTTGATTGAGTGGAATATACATTCTTTGAGCGTCTTGAATTGTGCTGTATCACTACATAGTTTTAGTTTGGTGAATTATGGATATCTTCTCCATGTTTACGTAGTAAAGAAGGGTGAATTATGGATATCTTCTCCATATTTACGTAGTAAAGAAGGATTTGCTCCAAGTGAACTGGCCAAATTTTAATTTAATTATTTTTCCCCTGACACTAACTCAGCTAAAAAGATTGTCAAGCAATCATTACGTGAGAAAGAAAATAAGTAATATTACACATTTAAAATTACATTTTCATTAAAAATATGGTTCATGAAATTTGCATGTTTGGTTTCAAAGGTTCAACCTTTTTTAGGTTCAATGCCTTGGAATCCAAGGCATGTTTTTATTATGTTGTACAAAGGTCTTCTTTTATGCACATAAGTTAGAGTTATGCAGTCTCCATGGGACTAGCAGATGATTATTGCATGTAATTTTATCATCAATAGATTTAGAGATCAATCTTTGACAACGTAATGTTTGTCAGGTTTTTGTCCTCCTCTATGCAATAGTCATTATTCAAAGGTTAGTAGTCATCCGTGATTTATTTTTCTTCCAAATAATAAGAATCACCCTGAAGGGACGGTCAAGATAACGATCTCACCTTACCACCAAGTTAGAGTTATGCATCATTTGGACCATCTTCGATTTAATAAAGAAATGCAAAGTAAATACCAACCTGACTGTCATTAATTTTACTCTACCCAATTGCTTCTTAGCTGATTCAATTTCCTGACTGTCGTAAGGTTCTGCTAGCCTAAGCAAATCAATCTTCTCCTGACACAACAGTTGCTAGTTAAGCCTGATTTCTTATCCCACTGTAGTTCCCAAGCTTTCTCTGAAATAGGAAGTGATTTTTTGACCATACAAGTTATTATTGGATTTCGAAACATAATAAATATAAAAAACATAGCGGAGAGGAAATTTATTAGAGATTTATGCGGATTCAGATTACACGTTTAGTATAGAAAGATATCTTTTGATACGTGAAACTTTTTTGCGTATTTAGAGAGTCTGGTCGATTTAAACACGATCAATACGTTCGCGCCTCTAGCAGTATCCACACGAGCACAGCAGTCGCCCGTCACATGAGTACAGTTGGAGTCATCGTAATATCTCTCTCACACATAATTATAAGTGCTAGTTTTATGCACAGATATATATATATTAATATCAAACTCTAACCATTAGAATTATCTTATCAGATAAAACGTGGCCAAGGCTTATCTAATAAAACTTTATCTAATAACGTGGATTTACAAATATTAGATTAACCATTAATTCAATAAATTTAAGATCCCATTAGATTAACCTAGTAATCCAATAAGATCCAATTAGATTAACCTATGGTCCTTTCCAACGTGGGACTTCGATTGTATTCCCAACAATTCTCCCCTCAAACGAAGAATCACTATTAATCTAACAAGTCTAAGATCTGAAATTAATTTCAGACTTAAAACTTAGGCCCAATTTATTTTAGTCATACTACCAACTCCAAAATTGATGCGCTCTCTGTGTGTGACCTAATAGGTTCTCGTAACGTTATAACACAAGCGATAAGAGACATCTAGCAATGCATCATAACTACACAAGTGACGAGAATGTCATAGATCCAACCAAACCTGTCTATGACTATTTTAATATATAGCTTAGTCCCTTTGTCCATGATATCTAGATTGATTAACGAGGCATAAATCGTGTTATCTTCTCATCAATCTATATACTTCTTGATCTCTAAGTAGACTTACTTAACCAAATAAGTTCAATATCTCATATTGACTTATTTGAGCATGGTTATGCATTTCAGTAGTCCTACTTAATCAAGAGGCCAACAGATATCACTTTCGCTATATGAAAGGGACAAATTCCATCTACATCACTCACATCCCTCCGCATAACTCATTATATATTCAATGAACGACTTTATAATCGACCTTGTTACAGATGACGCTTGTCGATACTAAAGTACACAACTCTTTATGTAGGGAACCGTAGTGACTTCAGGACAAAGGATTATTTATACTAATAGCCACTATGAGAATGTTTATGACACTCATATAACAATCCACGAAATATTCTCACGGCGGGTCATTTAGTACATATTCTCTAATATATACTCATGTGTTAACTTGATATTCGATATCTATGACTTGTAAGATTAAGTCATTAGTTAACTTACATGTTAGTCTCAATGCATTAATATTATTCTTGTATATTAATACTTGACTAGGAATAATTGAGAGTAGTATATAATATATCTATAGTCTCTCACAATCAATTCAAGTAATGGATATGTTATAGAACAGAACATACCACTATAGGACATATATTTATTTATACTTGCACGGATATAAAATAAATAATAAACATAAAATGTAGTCGTTATTAAAATATAATATTAAAGTCACATAACAATCATCTCATGATCACAAATAATCTCCTACTAGCATTAGAGACAATCACTTAAGTATCTAATACTTAGTGACTTAGTATGACCATCATGCTTCTTTTGTGCTAAGTCTGCAATGTTATCATCTGTCGGTACTTTACATATCTTTACATCTCCTCTATCGATAATCTCTCGAATGAGATGAAACCGCCGAAGTATGTGTTTGAATCACTAATGAGACCTGGATTTCTTAGCCTGTGCAATAGCCCCATTATCATTACAATAGAGGTATATTGGGTTAACTATGCTAGAAACCACACCAAATTTTGTGTATGAATTTTTTGATCCAAACAGTCTCTTTTGTTACATTAGAAGCAGCAATATACTTGGCCTCTGTAGTAGAATCATCAACTGTATCTTGCTTTGAACTCTTCTAGCTCACAACACTACCATTTAAGCAAAACACATATCCTGACTGCGATCTTGAATCATCCTTGTTGGTTTGGAAGTTTGCATCGCTATAACCCTTTACAACGAGCTTCTCATCACCTCCATATATCAAGAAATAATCTTTAGTTATTCTCAAGTACTTAAAAATATTCTTGACCGCTGTCTAGTGACTTTCACCTGGATCTGATTGGTATCTACTTGTCACGCTTAATGCATACGAGATATCAGGACGAGTATATAACATAACATATATGATAGATCCAATAGCAGATGCATAAAAAATCTTATCCATGCGATCTCTCTCCTCTTTAGTAGAGGGGCATTGAGCTTTCGAAAGTCTCACACCATGTGACATTGGCAAGAATTCTCTCTTAGAATTCTGCATAGCAAAACGATTAAGCACTATGTCAATATATGTACTCTGACTCAGACCAAGCATCTTCTTATATCTATCTCTACAGATCTTAATGCCTAAGATATAAGCAGCTTCGCCTAAGTCTTTTATTGAGAAATAATTTCCAAGCCAAGTATTTACAAACTGAAGGATAGGGACATCATTTTCAATGAGAAGTATGTCGTCTATATACAAAATAAGAAAGATGACTATACTCCCACTAATTCTTTTATAGACACAAGGTTCATCTTCGTTCTTAATGAAACTAAACTTTTTGATTGCATCATCAAATCACAGATTCCAGTTTCTAGAAGCTTATTTTTGATTGCATTATCGAATCACATATTTCATAAATGAACTTATGCAATACATACCTTTCTAGCATCCTTTGGATCAACAAAACCTTCAGGTTGTGTCATGTACACATCCTCGAGTAGATTCTCATTAAGGAATGCAGTTTTGACATTCATTTGTCAGATCTCATAATTAGGATAAGCTACAATAGCAAGCAAGATCCGAATGGATTTAAGCATTGCAACTGGTGAAAATATTTCATCATAGTCTATATCATGAATTTGCTTAAATCCTTTAGCTACCAGTCACGCCATAAAGATATTCACATTACCATCCATGTCAGTTTTCATCTTGAAAACTCATTTACACCCAATGAGATTTATCTTTTAAGGTGGGCCAACTAGAGTCCATACTTGGTTGGCATATATGGACTCTATTTCAGATGTCATGGCCTCTAGCTATTTCTTAGAATCTAGGCTTATTATAGCTTCCTGATAGGATGTAGGCTCTATTCGTCTCACTACAAGTACACGATATAGTCATCAAGTAATAAAAATATCGATCCACAGGGACTGTTAATTAAGCACTAGTCAAGTTCATAAAATAAGTTATCTAGATGATCAAAAGTTGTGTGTGATCACGAGAACAAGAGAGCTTGAGAGCAAGAGCTTAAGAGAGAAAGAGAGAGAGATACTGAGAGTGAGTTGACTTAGGGTGATGATTCTAGGATTTTAGTTTCACTATGATGTTAGTTAATATCCCTAGTTCATGTTCACCTCTTTACCCTCCATGTTTATGATCTTATAGGGATCTTAACCAAATCACCAGTATAACTCCGCGAAGATCACATCGGAGTGCTTATACTATTTCCTTCCAATGCTATTAAGTAGAAGAGGTAATATAGAAAGTCCGATTAAAGGACTACCCTTTGTCACTAAGGGCTTCCACTATAAAAAAAATAGTCATTTCAGGACAAAATTTTGCGACAAATAATTTTCGTCCCAAAATTGCAACAATTTTTGTGACAAAAGAATAAATTATCGCAAATTAGCAACAAAATTATTTTATCATAAATTAGCAACAAATTTATTTTCGTCACAATTTTTGTTGCAATTTGGCGACGAATTTCTATATTCATCGCTGAATTTGCAACGAATAAATAATTCATCGTCGATTCTGCGATGAATATATAATCCGTCGTAAATTCTGCGATGAAAATATAATTCGTTGAAAAATTTGCGTTGAATTCGTTATTCGTTGCAGAATTAGTGACAAATTCCTAATTCATCGTAGAAGTTCGTAAAACTCGAATTAGGGACGAATCCAGGATTCGTCCCAGATTTAAAATTTCATTTTAACTTTAAAAAATTTATTTATATTTTGGTTAAAAAATAATCTTACTCAAATTAATGGTCATTTAAATTATAATTAATATAATAATATTTGAATAAAGATAATATTTTTAAAAAATGAACGCAGATTAAAATTAATTAACTTGATATTATTATATTAATTTTATTTAAAATTAATATTTATAAATATTTAAACAAGATTATTATATATTATAGTAGGTTAGATTAAAATTAATATAATAATATTTGAATAAAAATGATATTTATAAGAAA
>JBBUKS010000060.1:10529759-10540672 GCA_038050645.1 Hedychium gardnerianum
TTTGTAACTAGTTAGATAATCTATGAAATCATGCACGAGGAGCTTGACGAAGACCATATAAGGATTTCTTGAATTAGCGAACATGAGATGGAAATTATGGATGAATGAATCCAAGTGGTTGCTCCATAAATATAGTTTCCTCAAGATGACCGTGAAGAAATGCATTAGAAACGTCTAATTATCGTATAGGCCAATTAGAACTAATGATAACAATAATCTGACAGATGTAATTTTGATGACCAGGCTAAAGGTGTCATTGAAGTCAATACCTGGTTGTTGACTAAATCCTTTGGATACAAGTCGAGCTTTGTACCATTCAAGAGAACCATCAGCTCGATGTTTAAGACGGAAGACCCATTTCGAGCCCACAACATTCATGGAGGGAATGCGCGGTACTAAACTCCAACTTCCATTACGCAGAAGAGCATCATATTCTGTAGCCATTGCACTATGCCAATTTGAATCCTTATTTGCTTGTGAAAAATAAGTTGGTTCAACAGATTTTGAAGAGGCCACTAGAGCTCGTGGAAGAGGATATTGGGTTGTCATTGGTGGATATCGTGCATAGATGTCACTTAAGAGAACTATGTGACGAGGAGGAGAATTATCCGAGTCACTTGTTGATGGCAATGATGAAGTAGGTTGACCTGGTGATTCTGGTGATGGTCTTGTATTATCTGAGGATCCAGAATTAGAAACCATATTATCTTTGACAGGTGAGGCATCCGAGATTGGACACAGAATGAGTTTCAAAATATTATCTTTTTTAATATTGTCAATATGTCTTTCTCTTGTTGAAGTAGCCACTTGGGGTGATTTCGATGGTATTGGGGAGTTATCTGAGAGCTCTGGAGCAGGACCTAGGATGTCATCACTTCTGATATTATCATTTTTTATGGTCGAACAAATCAGATGTCTAAGATTTGGCACAATGCTCGGTGGCATCAGGAAGGTGTCATCTATATCTGGAGGAGAGGTTGAAGGATCTATTAAAAAAAGAATAGAGACTCATCAAAAGTAACATGTCGTAAAATATATATCCGTCCGGTCGGTATATGCAAGCAACGATACCCATGATACATATTACTATAACCAAAGAAAACGCATAGTAATGAACGAGAGTCAAGTTTGTGTTTAGAATAAGGGCGTAACCACGGATAACATGCGCAACCAAAAATTCGAAAAAAAGTAGTCAGGAGTCTGATTATAAAGTTTTTCCAAATGACACTTATGATTGAGTAATGGGGAAGGAAGTTGATTTATGAGATATACTACAGTACAAACAGCTTCATCCCAAAATTTACGTGGAACTAATACATGATGGAGAAGAGCTAAGGCAGTTTCAACTATATGTCTATGTTTTCTCTCAGCAGAGTCATTTTTCTCTAGAGTGTGAGGGCAAGAGACTCGATGAACAATTCTACAAGAAACAAGATGACGATGAAGAGTTTGATATTCGCCTTCCCAATCAGAATAAAGAGAGAGTATTTTGCGATTAAAATATCATTTAATTTATTTTTGAAAATGACAGAATATGTTAAATAAATCATATTTCTTTTTCATAGGATAGAGCTAAATATATTTGCTAAAATGATCGATAAAGGTCACACAATATAGGAAACCTCGGTTAGACAAGATAGGTGCAGGACCTCAAACATCTGAATGAATTATTTTAAGTATAAAATTAGAAACATGATCAGATGAAGAGAAAGGTAATTTATGACTTTTAGATTCCATGCATGCCTTACATGAATGAGATGAAGAGAAAGTAAAGGAAGTAGGTAAATTATACTTATTTATGATCGACTGAACAATACGAAGGGAAGGATGACTAAATCGGGCATGCCAAGCTGGTTTATTTGTGCATTCACAATAAAAGCTTTGATTGAAGAACTTTGAAGATAGTAGAGATCATTTTTTATTCCCCCGTGAAACACAGTAGTATCGGTTCCTCTATTTTTTATAAGATAATGATTATGATGAAATTCAAAAAAGACATTATTATCAAGACAAAACTGACGTGTGGAGAGTAAATTTTTAGTAATAGATGGAACATGAAAGATGTTGCACATGTTAAAAATACGATTAGATAAATGAATGTATGTGTTTCCAAGATTAGTAATTTGCAAACTTGAGTCATCACCTACTTGCACTGTATCCGAACCATAATACGACAATACTTCTGTAAGGATATTATAGTATGATGTGACATGATGAGTTACTCCAGTATCAATATACCATTCGGTAGATGAAAACTCTGGTGGTTTGCCAAGAATAGGTATAGACGAGAGTATTTTAGGATATACTCGTGAAACAGTTGATTGTCTTAAAACTGAAAGACCACTAATGAAAGTTGTGTCAAATCGTTTAGAATATTGAATATCAATATGTCTAATTTGAACACAGATTTGATATTTCTGAATATTTGACATTGAAAATAAATGTAAAAGGAAAAGAGAGAAGAAAGGAAGAGCCACGATAGAGGAGTTAAGAAAAAAAATGATTTTTTTTAAAAAAATGAATATGGTGAAAAAAAGGAAAAAAAGATTTTTTTTTAAAATGAATATGGTGGGAAAAAAAATCTTGAAACGAAAGAAAGAGAAAGAGGAAAACAAATTATTATTTTTTTGTTTTTTTCTTGGAAAAGAAAGATTGTTTTTGTTTTGTTTTTTTTGGGAACGAAAGAAAGAAAAAAAATTGTTTTTTTTAATACTGTGAGAAAAGAAAGAAGAGTTTTTTTTTTATATAAGAAAAGGTGAAAAGGAAAAGATCAATATGAAAAAAAAAACAAAGATGATGAAAATAATTAATTATGAAAATATTTGATGAGGATAAAGGCAACCGAGGAAGTGAAAATTTCAAATAGCTAATAACAAGAAGAGTGTGTCGGTAGAGAAGAGGGAGATGATCAATCGAAGTAGAAATCTCAGTAGTACAAAAATTAAAGAAAGAGAATGGTAGAATAAAACAACGTAAATTATAGAAAATAACTTAGCTGAAAAGAGGATGAAGTCAATATCCTTAATAAGAGCCACCAACTAAAGGAGCGGAAGAAAAGACAACGTGTGAGATGAGTCGGTGTTGACTGCGATGAAGGAAGAAGAGCAATAACTCTGATATCATGAAAGAAAAATAATTGGACAATAAAAGAGAAAGATAGAAATTGATTATTTGTGAGGTACAAAATTTGTAGAGACATTCAGTTACTTGATCAATTGACAGATTAATAAAGAAATTGTCAATTGACATATTAATAAAGAAAAAGTCTAATCTAATAATTAATATATCATAATACTAATTTAATTTAATTCGATCTTATTAAATAATTTTTTTTAGGATGATCCCGAGGCGAGTCATGAAGACAACAGCTTCAATCAACCCAAACCTGCTCTTTCTCTTTTTCCGTCGAGCAATCACGGTGGTGGCGACGACAACTTCATGCCCGGCCTCACCTACAAGAAGAAACTACAATAGCGCATAGAAAAGCAAGCGCCTTAAGCCAGCATCTAGGACATCTACCTCAATCTCCTCAACAAGAACAACAACGATAAGAAATTCAAGAACGAATACTGCAACTCGACAAAGTGAGAGCAGCACAAGGCTTGGTCCATGAGACGGAAGCAGTTGCTGCTCGACCATCGAGAAGAATGAGCACGGCCGATGGCGAAGTCAGTCCAGGTGATCTACACAGCGTTATGAGCTACGAACATCGATGTTGATGCCATCACCTGGGCTATCTTCTTATTTCTCTTTTTTTTTTTTTTTCCTTTTTCACACAGTAAATCGAAGCTTATCTCTTTCTCATCGCCGTTGGACCTCCGGGCTACAGCCCGGGTAGTCATCAACGTGGCTCCGCCACCGCGGCAAGGCGTCGAAGGCAGCGTCGATGGAGAATTTCTCATGCGGCTCGTGGTCGTCGTCGACGCTTGTAGCGAGCGATGTCAGCGACAGCGGGAAGAACTCTACTTCGACTTGCCTCTTGGGATGATCCGGCCGGACCGCCGGAACAGCTAGCGATAACGAGACGGAGTCGCCGGTGCGGGCGGCGTTCGTGTTCTATCGATAAGGAGCTGGCGAAGATGCTGACGTCGAGGAAGGCCGGGTCACCGCGGAAGTCGTCGGTGCAGTTGAAACGGCACGTGCGCTTCTCGACGTCGTCACGCCGAGGTTGAGGAAGGCGAGGGAGGAGTTCAGCGCCTTCTTGGCATCCCACAACGCTTAACCAATTAATTTTAATGTTTATTTTATTATTATTTATTTATTTTCACATATGTTGGACTTTTGTCGATCGAGCTATAACCAACGTTTGATTGTGATTACTTGGTCTCACTGAAAATTTTCATAGATTTTTAAATATTGACTATGATAAAGAAATTATAATAAAACTTCTTTTCTTTGTCAACAAAAATGTGAACATGCACTGGAAAATAAATTAAAGTCATTCATTATTGAGCTCTTATGCACAAGCAAACTAAAGAGTAAAGCACACGATAAGAAATTTGCCAAACAAAAGATTTACTTGATCAGTTGTTCAATATTTCTTGTACTTTATCTTAATTCTACTTTTGCACTCTTGTTCCATTGTCTATGTTCATCCTTAATGATATTACGAGCATAAATACAAAATTTTACACGAAGTGCTTATTCAAACAAGTACATGTCCAACAAATACAATCGCCCTGACAAATTATAACAGAAGCAAACTCTCTTCTCAAACAGATTAAAGGCATTTTCCGACTGAAACACTGTTTTGAATCTAATACTAGAGATATTTAAGAATTGAATTACAATGTCAGGAGATCAAATTCAGGGGGGAGAAGTTGCATGCACCTTCTCATCAAGTCATCATCTTCCTCATGCAATTTAACTTTGTTGCTTTGCAACCAAATTATAAAAAAATAAAAGAAGAAATTAGGAAATGGAATTAATAAATTAGACCTAATTAATTAACAGTCCCATTGCAGGTTTTCCATTGAAGTAGTCCCACTGCAAAACTCAGCTCCAGCAGCCAAAAATGCACTCTCTATCATGTCAAGGTCAAGGGTTGTGGTGGCATATGATGTCTCCACTTGATGAGCTTGCCCTCGCTCAAGACCCATTGCACCTCCATCCCAAATGTTCTCATCCAAGCAGCCGAAACCTGAAGCTGGTTGATGACCAAAGCAAGAGGAGGACACGTTTGTGTAATCCAAGGATGAGGAAGAAGAGCCGCCATTGACAGTGAAGTTGATCGAAGCTTGCGAATTGTCGATCATCTGATCCTTGAAGCCCATCAGGAGCTGATGATCACTGATCATATTCTCTTGTTGGCACTGGAAGTTGGGCACAGGAATTGCACCCGCCGCACTCTGATCATGAGAGGGAAGAGCATTAGTGTTAGCTATTAATGGCGGCAAAATCGTCTCCAGATTAGGGAGTACTGAGTTGAAGCCGCAGAGATCAACAGAACTGATGTGCTTCATCTTGTCAAAGCTTTTGATAGGAGGGCTAATGGTGAAGGGTGCCGGATGAGCAGACTGCGCATAGCCGAATCTAGAAAGCTCTTCGCAATTATTATTCATGGCGCTAACAGATCGAGAAGAAGATAACAAGTTGTGTGTCTTTGGATCCAGGCCTTGTGCCATCAGCTTCTTCTTGATGCATGAGTTCCAAAAGCTCTTCACTTCATTGTCTGTTCTTCCAGGAAGATGCTTTGCGATCTGAGCCCATCTGAGATGATATCGATAGATCTCGATTCATAGTTTACTACATAAAAGTGTGTGTTTGCCTTTGAATCAATTTGGATTAGTGTTGACTTACCTGTTGCCTAGGATTCTATGGACGTCAATTATAATCCTCTCTTCTTCTGCTGAGAAGGAACCTCTTTTCAGGTCAGGCTTCAAGTAGTTGATCCACCGAAGTCTGCAACTCTTTCCACATCTCTGTAACCCTGCAAAGATTGATTCCAACATACATATTCAGAGAGATATAAATTCAATTATATGGAGAAGATCAGAGAGAAAGAGAGACCTGCTTCTTTAGGGACAGTGCTCCAGCAGCTGTGGCCATGTTTGGTGATATGGTCGATGAGCTTCTCATCTTCCTCAGGAGACCAGAGGCCTCTCTTGACCTTCTGCTTGGCGCAGCAGTGATGACCCATGAACAAGTATTATCTGTAACCTTCTAGCCACCACACACTCACTAAAACTTATATATGTAAAGAAAGAAAAAAGTAACTTGGTTTGTACTCATGCATGAAATTTCTTGTGGGATTGCAGGAACTGGTCCGAAGACTAAACAAAGAAGCAATTCTAAGTTATGATAGGAAAGAAAATTCCCCAGATTATATAATTAATTACTGCCGTCGGTGTGATCTGATACAAAAGGACTTTTGGTGAAAGATCAATTCAACTTACTAATCTTATGATCGATCGACTTGAGTTCCAGAATTTTATACACGTTAACTTTGCGCAGAGTTAGGGAATACTTCCAGTTCTACTCTTGCATGACACCAACAGTGTACGAGAAGTAGTATTTTATATATCCTCAGTCTGCATGCTGCCACTAAAGAATTATTGAATTACTGACCCAGGAAAGCATATTTAAAATGAAAGGCAAAAAGGAAGATTTGGTGATTTCTTATGGGACAATCCAATGATTAGGTGAGGAAAATGAAGTGAGAAAGAGAGGGGAAAAGAGCACCACCAGTGGTTATTGTTGCATTTGACAACCCCTGCAGAGCACTGCCACCGTTGCATTAGTAATTTGCTTTCGCCCGAGTTCACCGCTGTTCCTGTTTGTGAGTTTCAACGGATGGATCATTGGATCACCGATTTGCTACGGGAGAGGTCCTTTATATACGTGGTAGAGAGAGCCACTAAAGGGAAAAAAGATTAGAAGGAAGATCCGGAGATGTCCAGGCTTAATTATTTCGATGTCCAAGTTGAATTTTCGTAGTTTTGGAAAAGATGAACAATGATGGCGTGATGAAAATTAGAGCGTATCTTTGCTCACGGATGTGACCTTATTTATAATACAGTTATCATATTTTTTTTATTTTCTGTACAAATATTAATTACGAATGTAACAGATAATATACCATAATAAAAAAGTCATTTCATCGTATCTACTAGTATTAGATGTATCAAGATATGAGTATGATACTCCATATGCTCTGACAACTCACGTGTTGTGTCAAAGCCGCATCATCATGTGCCCAGGTAATCCTTAGGTGGTATAATATTTGGGTTGAGGTCGTAGACCCGTTAATCCGAGCTTTTGGAGAATAAGGGCGCTTATATAAAAGAGCTTCATATTCTGGTGGATAAGCAAAGATGGGCAGAACGAGCACGGTCAATAGGAGTACCATGTATTTGATCGATGAGATGATTCAGGAAAGTGGCTGCCTGACATGAGGATCAAAGAACCATTATCAGGACGAGTAAGCCCGACTGGGTACACCGTGTGTCCCGATTGGCTCAACGTATACCATAAAGGGCCTTCGCCCGACTGATTCGTCTAGTCGAGAGATAAGTTTGCCCGACTGGAAACAGGGAGAGCATACCCGCCCAGCTTCATTATCCCTCTCGGCATGATCTTGGTGTTGACCTTTCTTGACTCTGAACTCCACCTAAGCACTGTGCTTGACTTTCAGATCCACGTGGATACTTGTCATATCACAAGCATCTCCCTTAAGTCTAGTCGAAGAAGGAGTTAGCCCGATTGACTGGATAACATGTCCTTTGGTTTTGACAACCGGGCCGCCATGTGTCCCGAGTAAATCCTTGGGGCGTGTCTCAGGCATTTAATGCTGAGATATGCTAAGATTCAATTTGGAAGGCTTTTATTGCAGTCGGGTGGGTATTTAATGCGACATGGATTAGCATTTAATGCAGCATGGCTTGGTCGGTCTCGACTCTTGAGTCGGGCGTGCCACTTTTTGTCCTTTCCCGAGGTCATGTCAGTCAGCGTGACGTGATGTAGTGGGGAGATGAGGCACCACGAGAATCCGAATGATGACGCTAATCATCTCAAAGAGCAAGTTGGATCAAATAGTGGAGAATCAATTCCGCATTTTTTAGCTTTTAGATCAGACAGGTGTAGTCGATCAATCGAAGATATATATATTAGGGTAGGGGACGATCGCCACTAGATTGCGTTTTCTTCTTCCTCTGCCCATCATCGATAGTGTCTCCGTCGATGTCTCTTTCAATTACTCCGACGATCACTGTCAATCACCATAAGTCCATTCCTGCATTATGTTTCCTTCTTTCTGTCCAATATAGCTAGGGCCCACCCTTTGACCCCTGGCCTTCGGTATTCCCTCGAGAAGACCGAGAGGAGATGCGATTGACCTACGTCATCTCCCCTAAGTATAGGATTAGGATACCTCGATCGGACGATGTGCCCTTCCAGCCGCCCCCGGGCTTTCTCACCTTTTTCCATGGTTAGTTGGTGAGTGGTCTGCGATTTTCCATCCATGAGTTGTTTAGCGATGTCTCAGAATATTTCCAGGTCCCGCTACACCAGCTGGCCTCTAATTCCTTTAGGATCCTGTATGGTGTGACTGTAATATTTAGGTTATACCAAATCCCAGTCACCGCAGTATTTTTCAATACTTTTTCTACCCCAAGCGTTAGGAGCTAGGGGTCTTCTACTTTATGGTCCGGATGGACTGTCATTTCCTAGATAAATACCCGTTGTCCCATAAAGGTTGGAAGGTGAAGTTCTTCTTTGTAAAACCGCCCACACCTTTTTCTTTTCCAACCGCCTGGCAAGCCAAGCTGCCTCCCCAACCGTCGCTTGGTCGATACAAGAGTCTTCCTGAGTATAAAAGGGCATTGGGGATCCTCATCGACATGTGTTTTGATGCTACGAAGATCATCCAGAACGAAGATTTGTTGTACCAGGCCCGAATGAGACTGAACACGACCGACCTGGATGCACCGCTCAATGAGTTTTTTATTGTACTTTTTTGCTGTGAAAACTGACTCATCTCCTCTTGTAATGCAGCTGTCACCATGTTGAACATCTCAATCAGCAAGCAAACGAAGTGAAATCGAGCGGCCATGCAAGTGATGCTGACACCAAAGGTGTTTGAAGATACGACCAATGGAGCAGAGAGCTCAGCGGATTTGCCTTCGGCCCGCCTACCAATCGCCACTGGCCTCCAAGTAAGTCGAGCCGAGCGAGAGACATATCGGAGTCAGCGGCGGAGGCGATCAGTCCGATAGTCCACATGGCGGAACCGACTGATCCATCTATCAGCCGAGTGGGAGAAACATTAACGCCCATCAAGGAGACGAGTGAAGAAACAACCCCGCCTCTGGTCGCGACTTCTTCCCGCTTAAGGAAGCGAAGGCGCCAAGCATCCCTAAGCCTTCAGCCCCGCGCGATTGAGGGACGGGAGGGGTTAGCTATCCCCTTGAGGCCAATAATTTTGGAGGACTCGCCCGAGTGTTCGGTCGTTCCCTCTCCGAGGCCGAGTCCCCCGCAATCGAGCCCTCAGAGATCTGACTAGACGAGTAAGAGGCAGGAGGATCAACCAATCGGTACCCCTCATGGGGGTACTTCGTCTTTGTCCGAGCTAGTTGGGGTTACAACGGATTCAGCGCCCTCCCTAACTTTGGATCCTGAGGCGGCCATCCGAGCGACCGAAGCTCTTCAATGTTCGAACCTGCTGAGTCTGCTCAGAGTGAGCAATTACACAACGGAGTTTCATCCCGTTGATACGTTGGAGGTCAGCCGTCGCGCTAATAGCTCCATCATGAGGGTAAGCTTCTGATTGGTGTGAATATCGTCTGTTTAGCTTTTTAGGTAACTAGTGTGTTTTGCAGTTGTGGTCGGAGCACTTGGAGATTCACAACTGAGTGCCCCATTTGGTGAAGCACGTGCAAACGCTTCAGCAGTGCATGACAAGTTTGGAGGCCCAGCTTGTCAAGCCGTCCCGAGAGGTAGAAGCGGCTAAGGCTAAAGCGATCCGATGCCGGGAGGAGAAAGAGCTCCAGGCTAAGCTGTCAGCTCACTTGAGGGAGGAGCTTGAATCCACTTGGGCGACTGTTGCCTCCCTAGAGCAGGCGTTGGAGGCAGCCGTGATTAGAGAGCAAGATATCCTACAAACTCAACTGCCCCCCTTAGCAACAGAGCGGGGGAGATTGGAGTCCTGAATGGCTGCATAAGAGACCCGCATCGCCCGACAGGAGGAATGTCTCACGTCGTTCGAGAAGAATACTATCGAGCTGCATAGTCAAGTGACCTTAGCGGTCGAGGCAAAGGAAACGCTCAAGGAGCAAACTATTAAAGCAATAGAAGAATGGGGATGGATGTCCATTCAGTTGGAGCTCGTGCGGGCCGAACTAGCGACCCACAAAGCAGAAGAAGAAGAGCGTCGAGCGGGCTTTAAGCAAGATTTCCTCTTATCGCAAGAATACTTTGATCTGCTGGAGTGCTCAAGTGTGGAAGAGACTCCAACAAGACTTTGAAGGAGCAATCAAATAGGCCCACAAGGCTGGGTTTTTGTCGCCAGGAGCTTCCCTAGATTTCCTAGACCTGAAACAAAGTGTGAGAGGAGTTGCCCGAGTCAGAGAAAGCCGATCAGTAATGGGGCCTTCCATGTTTTAATTTTATGATTTTGTTTGTAATGGGCCACGGGCCCTCCTTTGTTATGAATGGAACTGTTTGCTTTATGATAAAACTTTATCTTGCTAAGGTACATGGTTTTTGTTTTATTTTAATGGAGAACTCCATGATGGGGCCCGACTGGGAGGTCCTTAGGCGTCCGGTTGGGAAGTTTGCACTTTCCCGACCCCAGAGTTCTTGAAGATTTATTTTTTTCGATGGAGGACTCTAAGATGGGGCCCGGCCGAGAGGTCCTTAAGTGCATGGTCGGGAAGTTTTTGCACTTTCTCGACCCTGGACTTCTTGAAAATTTGTCT
>JBBUKS010000060.1:10549307-10562821 GCA_038050645.1 Hedychium gardnerianum
CGACGAGGATGAAGAAGAAGACTCCACAGCCATTTGAGGTAGCTATAGGGGGGGGGGGTTAGGTGCTAGCAAGAAAGTTAAAGATTGGAAAGGATGATGGGAGTGGAACTTACAAAAAGAAGTAAAACGGAAATGATCGGAGACGAAGAAGAGCGCAAACAACGAACATAGGAGAAGAAATCATGCGAGGAAGGCAAGGGCATCCTGTTGATGACCTATATATACTACGTTTGTCCAATCCTGACCGTCGAAAACCTGTTACCACAAGGATAGCTCCCGGCTACCAACAGCCCCGGCTACCAATAGTTCCCGGCTATCAACAGCCCCCCGACTATCAATAGCCCCCGGCTACCAACAACCCCAGCTACGAACAACCCCCGACTATGAACAACCCCCGGCTCCTAAAACTCCCGGCTAACAACATCGCTTGGCTACCTGAATACTGCGATCATATATACCTTTCGTATCTCCCGTGATAGATAACCGTTGTCCTGGAGAAATACTAATAACATGGGCGTTACTTCGCGATGGACGTGTGGAAGGTGATGATTTACTTTAAATAAATAGATAATAAATGGGATAACATTGTAGGAGATACGGGAGAGAGAGAGGACATGAACCTCCATGTCCATAATTCTATAAAAAGTCGTTTGCTTCTGCAGGTACATGTACGCGCACATACACATATATAAATCCTAACTATTATCTATTTTCTCCATTCCATCTCAATTAATTTAAACAATAAAATAACTACATTAGAGAAATTCTTAATCATCATTCTAATCATTCTCATCTAACATATTTCCAATCAACATGCACGAGCCTCTTTCCAATCAACATGCACGAGCCTCTTTCTAAGTTTCTCTTGTAATCCAGCGATTGACTCACCGATGATTCACTGGGTAGGATCACTCAACACAATTCTCATCGTGTTTGATTTATATAAATAACTATTTTTTTAACCTATAAACACCCATTTTACTTTATTTTATTGCATATGATTAGGTGTCAAACGATCAACTGGAGAAGATTGTAATCCTAGCCATGCCACACTAAATCGACCTATCCTGTATTTTAATATTTTTTTAAAAAAAATTATTAAGAATAAATTTTATTTAAAAATAAGAAAATATTTTAAGACTATTTTATTAAGAAAATATTTTAAGAACTGTCAAACAATTTTAGGTGAAAATAACTGTGTTTTTTAGTAAATGATAGACTATGTTGTGCCTTTTAAATATTCAACAAGGTTAAAAGAGCTATTGATAAATTGTATTTGAATAAAAAATACAAAAATAAATTTATAATTAATATTTTAGACAAGTTAATAAATAAATTTATTCATAAATTATACACAAGTTTTGACACACGATTATAAAAGAAAAATGATGCAATATATTGTATGTCAAAAACTAAAAAAGGGCGAAATTTATTTGATTCATTGTATTACATAATCTATTTAACTCATCTAACCTTCTTCAGAAATTTATTTGATTCATTTTAATTAAACAATCTGTCTATTTAATTCATCCAAACCCTAAACTTTCCCACTTGATTTATCCAAACACTCTACTCCTTAGCTTGCTTAGCACTACGGATCTATTGAACAATCAACTTGCCTAGCTCACCAAGCTGACAGGGCCTGATTATATTAACTTTAAGTCCACCTGACTCGATGAATAATGAAGTTCAACAACATCACTCGAATTGCAAAGATCGTCTAACTCACCAAAGCTACTCGGCTCAACCTAAACCATCTACCCATTAGATTCATTAGACAATCCAAGGCTAACAATGCTCATCAAAACCAGCCCACTCAGTCTTGCTTGTACGAATTAACCAAATTCGATAAACACAATCAACTTGTCTCGCTTACAAGATTATAGGTAATCAAATGAAATTAATTAATTATTATCAAAAATAAAAAATAAAACAAATAGATTAAATGGAATGGCAACATTACTGACAAGAAATTAATCGAAAGTATCTGAAATGGTAAAATGAAAAGAAAAATTAGTATAGTTCATCTCATTATAAAACTAGATTATATGATTTAGCAGATTTAATAACTACAACCTTGTTCATAACAAGTAAATCAGTTATTGATTTCTTTCATCTTCTTCCGACCCTCTTCATCATTCACCCTTCTCATCGATCAAACTGAGTACAGCATTAGCTCTAGCAAAAAAGGAATCCGTCAGCGCTGTACTGGAAGACAAGGCAGCATCAAGCAGATCAAAAACCTGAAACACGAACAAAGAAAGCAGCATCAATCTCATAATTAGATGTAATGCAATTGTAGCAACGGAAGATAGACAGACCTCTTCTTTATCTATGCCTAACTCTGCAATCTTGACTGGTTCAGAGGTTTCCCTGTGAAGTGAAAAGGCTGATGTGAAGGAGAATGGGGTGACTACGAGTTCGTCGCTCACCATGTACGTTAATTCCTTGCAGAAGCTTCCCTCAGGAAAATTTAATCCCTCGGGTGATGTTTTGGGATCTATAAGCAGTGCCCGTTTTGCCTTTTTACCATAATGGTCAGGCGAAGAGCAGTAGTACCTCGTTGCGCTTAGCATGCAACGGTAGTCACATGCGTAGTAGAGTTTTTCCTTCTCCACTTCCACTCCAATGACTTGATGCTTGCAGTTGAAATACGGTGCGAGCTTGGGATTAAGCAGTCTCTCTTCGCAGCCTTCAACCACGTAACCTGAGGACGCCAAACGCTCAGCACTGCCGTACAAGTTATTAACGCATGCAATTTTGAATCGACTGCCCAAGTGCTTCTTCAAAGCACCCAACGGGAATGTGAGGAAACTTAAAATCACATCGACAAAGTCCTGGCCAGCTTCAGCATACAGCACCTTGTTCCCCACAAGGGCCAGTTTGATTCTGAAAATCTTCTCCTCCTTGTCAAACGCCTTGATCGCGACTGTTTTTTCTACAGGAGGAGGAACTGAAAACTTGGGGGAGATATCTCCCCCATTGCGCAACAAAACATCAGTCAGTGGAGTGTCGGAAACGAGGGATCTTTTTAGAATATGCAAAACCTGCATGCGTTGAATTTATAAGAATGGTGATTCCTTGATAATTCTCAGCTGAGAATGGAGTAAAACGTTAAGAAATTAAAAGACACCGTTTAGAGAATGAAAATTTACCTGTGCTCTTTCGATTCTTATCGATCTCTCTTCGAGGCCGCTCCAGTCACCATAGGAACCGACAAAAGACGACTTGCCGTGCTCAATCGATGCTACCAAAAGGGCATCAGTAACAAGAAATTTAGCCCCCTTGATGAATACGCCATGCAAGTATTCGTAATCAACATAATCTTGAATCAGATCGTAGTTAATTGCCCTTTGCATGACACGACCACAATGGCATTCGAGGCTTGAATAATAGCTGAGCGCACGATAAGAGCAAAATGTGGATATGCATGTGTATAACTTTCTCATTTCATCGATATTAATCTTTAGCTTCTGGCATTTTACTCCAGATGAGTTCACCGGCTTCGTCAACATCAATCTGCACACTTCCGTCGCAAGGTATTTCTTATCAACGCCTTGGTAAAGCTTATCGAAGCAACCCAACGACGACTGCTTTTTCAGAAGACGGACAATAGTGCCGATAGGCAGCGTGAGGAAGCTGAAGAGAACATCTACGAAATCCAAGTTCGATTCGACAAAAGCAACGCAGTTCTTGGTCTTGTTCACAAAGACATTGAGGGTGATTTGCTGCTGATCAGTGGCCATGTCTAATTAGCTCAGGCAACGTGAGAGGAGGAGATAGAGCAGAGAACTTGTTTGGATTTTTTGCAAATACTGCGGAATATTTATAGTAACTTGCCATGGGGATTAATTAAGAAGTTAACTAAACAAATTTATGGGACTTTAAAATTTTGTTGGAGTTGCCGCACTTGCTTTAACTGCAATTAGCACGGAGAATTCTGAGCGTCAATAGTTGCTTAGGAATGAGGACTCAATAGTTACGTTGCTTAGGAATTTATCTTCACTTAATAGAAAATTAATTCATTGTATGGATTAGTTGTATTTTTAATGCTTAAAAATTATTATTGAATTATATAAATAAATAAATAATTATTTATAGGTAGGGCGGTAAATGAATCGAATTCATAAATAAATTTGATGTTTGATTTGGTAATAGTTTATTTATGTTCATTCAATATTCATTTAATATACACAAATTTAATTAAATAAATAAATTTGAATAATTTGTTAAACTAAATAAATAATATTCGTGAATAATGTTCATAAATAATATTCGTGAAGAACGTTCGTAACTAATATTTATTAATAAAACTCTTATCAACAGATTAAATAAATAATTTTTTTTTAAAAATAAATAAATAAATTTAAATTATCAAATTTAATAATTAATCAAATAATTAAAAATTTCAAACAAACAAATAAATTTAAAGAACTCGATATCTAAACGAATTAAGTTTAAACCAAACTTAAACTAAACTCAAATTAATAAAAAAATAAATCAAATCAAATTTAAATAATTATTTTAATAACTTAATTTATTTTAACTTAACTCGATTACCTTATTAAATAAATTTTAACATCTTAAAATTTAAAATTATTTATAACTCTATTTACCCGACTAATTTAATGATTTAATGTTGAATTGAGGGCATGCATTAATTATTCTTAGTGCTAGTGCTGCGAGAGGTTGTTAAATTATATAAATTTAATTATTTAATTATTTAAGATAATTAAGTATTTTTTTTTAACTAATAGTAGATTGAAAATTCTGTTAGTCTGTACACCTTATTCTATACAATCATGGGCACCTGCTAAGGTAGCCACCTGCACATCATTGATCAAAATATGTGTGATATAATCAGTGATCAGGATTATGTCACCTCAGTAGGTGCACATGGTTGTGCAGGATAAAGTGTGTAGGCTATCAAAGCCATATATATAGAGAGAAAGTATTTTGATAATTTATACATCCTATCCTGTATTATTATGTGCATCTGTTGAAGTGGTATAATCCTGATCACTGATCATATCATATATATTTTGATCAATGATGTGCAGATGATTATCTGCACATGTGTTCATGATTATATAGAATAAGATGTACAGATTAATAGAAATATATATATATATATATATAAATGAAAATATTTTAATATAATAACTTCGTTGTTAAATTAATTTGCACGTGAGAAGCATTAACAGTATTTAATTTGCCCCCTTTTATTTTTGTGGCTCCAATAAAGTGATACGTTTAGAACCGCCACATCTTTGTTTGTAATGTGCCGTGCTAGCTAGAGATCTCAATTAATTGTCAAATTTAAATTTTCAAAAAAGACCATATCTGTCATGAATACAGTGAAGGTCAAGATTATAAATAAATAATATCACGTGAGGAATTTAGGAATAAACTATTAAATAAATAATACATATTTCTATCTAAATACCAATTATTATTAATATCACACGTATATATATCTAAATACCAATTATTATTATTGGGCCGGACAAATTGTTGGGCTTGATCAACCTGTTGACTAGCTCCTCTTGCACATCTGTCTGACTTGTTGGGCCAGAGTATCACAAATCTACTTTATAACTTGAAAAGATTGATGTCCAAAAGATAAGTTAAATCGATTCGAATAAATCAATTCGGAAGTTCGATTAATTTAAAATTTTATTTTAAAAAAAATAATAAAATAATATTTTTTTAAATTTTAATTTTGATTTTAAAATTTATAAATCAATTAAGTCGATTAAACCAAAATTTTATCAATATATATTTGAATTACAACAATTATATACACAACTTTATTGATAATTTAATTATTTAATATCAATTAATTGATATCCATCAATCAATTGATGATATTAATTAATTAATTAATTAAATAATTAATTTAAATTGAATTAATTAATTTTATATTGTTTTGATTTATTCTATTTTGATGATAAAATTCGAATAATTTGGTTTGTAAAAAAAAAAAATCGTTTTAATGGACGATTTATTCGATTTGGTTTGCAACGGATCATTCACCTCTAGTACATGTAATGAAATAAAAATAAATAAAAATAAAAACATTATTAATTTTAAATTTCATAAGATACGTGCAATTTAACATTGGTGTCATCACTTGCTAATAAATTATGCACATAATTGCAAAAAAAACAAAGTATATCTTGTTCAAATTATAAGGAAGATTACTCGCAGACGCAAATGATTGGGATAGTCAACAGAATCAAGGATTGACTTTTCTTTTCGAGGATTTAATTATTCTGATGCAAGTAGAATAATAATTAATAAGTTTATTTTTTATTAATATTATTTAATTTATTTTAATAATGGATGAAATTTTTTTATGAGATTAAATTGATTAATAAAATTAATAAAATTTATCATTTTTTTTTCAAGACCATCTTGCATTTGACACAGTTGGAGTAATTGCTGTAATGATGTATTTTTTTACGGGAAAAAAAAATTCAGATGGCAATTATTTCTTGGTCAGAATCAAGTTCATTAGGTTAGGCTTCAGTTTAATTAATCCACATAATATGGATGGTTAGACACTCAAAATTTATGGTTTCTTAATATATAATGAGTATTTTCATTTATTGTTTTTTTTAAGGCATAAGTGCTATTATATGTGAGTCAAAATGGACTTTTGACTTTTACTTTTAAAAATTCAAATTGACCTTCTTTAAAATTAAAATCATTAATTTCCGATAATGATATTTTTGAATGTATATTAAATTGCGAAGAGTTGACGGATATAAGTAAATGCATTTTAGAAGTCAAAATAAGACCAAAAAAATTGTTAATTAAGATAACAATGAAATACTGACAAGAGATTGTCTTAAGTTATATAATTTCATCGTGACAAACTAATCCATGTGCTTTTTTTTAAACACCAATTATACTTTTAATATGTTGTTCAATATTATTTTTGATTTCAAATTGTTTTCAACAATAACACTTTAAATATGACCAATATAAATAAATGGATGACGTGAAAGCGATAAGGTATACATTAAATTATGAAAAGTTAACTGATATAAGTAAATGGATGATGTGAAAGTGATTAAATATAATTAAGATGACAAAATCGTTAATAAGATATAGAACAATATTCTCGGGTAACAGGAAATTCTTTATCTTAAATTAAGCATTTCCCCCCCTAATTTTTGGATTATTTTTCTTGTAATAAAATGGAAAAAAAATCAATCATTCAAGACCTTGACCAAACTAATTGGCCAGTGAGGAACATGCAATTATACAAGTACCAAGTCCACCCAAACAACCTATTGGACCCGTTCTTTGTGTCTTACATGTCGCTATAACAGTGACGTCAGATTTTAGATTTTAGATTTTTTTTCCATATATAGAATCCAGTTGCAGCCAATAGATTGCATCCATTTCCAACTCCAATGACTTCACTTCAGCCCGTCTCTCCCTTCCTCTTCCTCCTCCTCCTCCTCTTGTCGGCCTCCGCCTTCAGCACCGCCACCGCCCGCAGCCCCACGAAGCACCACCACCTCCGCCTCTACGTCCACAACGCGACGGCTGTACTGTCCGTGAACCTCGGCAACCCCCGCAACTTTGGCGACCTCGTCGTCTTCGATAACGTCCTCCGGGCAGGTCCCGAGTCAAACTCGACGCTCGTCGGCGCCATGCAGGGCCTCGGGGTCGCCGACGACATGACCGACGTCACCACCTTAACAATGTTCAACCTTGTGTTCACCGGCGGCAAGTACAACGGGAGTTCGATAGCCGGCCTGGGGTTGTTCCAGTCGGTCGGCGTGTCGGAATACACCATCGTCGGTGGATCCGGGCAGTTCCGGCTGGCGGCAGGCTACCTCTTGAACAGCCAAGTCAACTCCACCACAACCCTCACAGCAAAAATAGATGCTTACATTGCCTTTCACTAAGGGAATGGATCATAGATATATATATAATTTCGCTTCAAATTAAGTCACATATTTAATTCGTATAACATACACAATTAAATTGTTTCGTAGTCCTTAAGTCAATAATACACATCAATGTGCCATATGCATGATGGAGAGTTCTAGTGTTCATGTTGTATCTTGAATCTTAATTGTAATATTGAAGAAGTTAATTATATATATGTATGTTGTTTAATTCAAGAATAAAAGGGCAAAGAGGAGAGCTCCTCTCTTTGAATGGGATAATTCTGGATGATTCCACTAGATACTTATTTTAAAGTCTAAATCCCATAAATCTGTCTTTAAATGATCTGAATAGATATGCCACCCACCTTATTCAGTAGTCAAAACTCTGCAAGGCAACAGAAACAGAACAGATCACTATATAAATCACATACAAGTTGACAATCATAAAGCAATAAAGAAGCTAAAAAACTATTGAGCCCCACATGACAAACAAAAAGGTCTGGCTGATCACTAATGTCAAAACTACACTAGAGGCTACAATATTGGGAATCATGCATCAGCCTTTTGAGCCTCAATCTTTTGTACATACAGATCTTTAGAGGAAACATAGACCATAAAACTCGCATATATACATACCGATCGACCATCGTAGAAGGAGAAGGAAGACTCAAACATACAGATCTTTTAAATTCGTTCAAGCACTGTGAAGTGTATTGGTAGTAAGCATGGCTCGTGGAGATTATCTTACAGGCCTGATGAGCTTGATAGGACAACGGCAATGCACGGAAGTGAGGTTGAGGCAGCCACTTATGATGAGCGAATTCCTTCCCAAGCAGGTATGAATCCCTGGGAAGGAGTCACAAACAGCCTGAACCGCAACAGCCGTCAAGGCTGTGCACTGGCTGACATTCAGGTTCACTATCCCGTCTTGTTCCCGACTGCTGTCTTGCCATAGTCCCTGCTTCCTCTTCGAGCGGCTGTTTGCAAGCGAGTACATGGCTCTGTCTGTGATGTTTTTGCAGTAATACAAACCCAGAGAACGTAGATGAAGACAACCATTTGCTAATGCAATCACACTGTCATCTGAAATAATAGACAAAAGGTACATATAAGGTGGTTAAGGGATAATATAATGGACTACTCTTAAGAAAGGATGACATGCTGATGCTTACTGAAAATCTGAGGCACATAAAAATACAACTAAGTTTACACTCCAGTAACATGAATCAGGATGAACCAACAAGTTCAAAAGATAGAAATGATGAGAACCAATCATCTAGACTGTCTGTGTAACATGGAACTCAAAGGCCAAAAGGTTAAAGAACCAGGATTGAATAATGCTACTAGGTCCAATCAAGCAAAATTGATGAACAAGAACACCTAGAATTGTCACTACTAATCACGACTTATTAGTGTTATATAAAAAAGATAAGTGCTACTAATAGTTTTATTACGACAATCTGTTTGTAAACTCGCTTCAAGTATATTACCTGTTATTTGTACACAACCGCACAAGTTCAAAGCCCTAATATCAGGACAGCCTGCCACCAAACTGGTAACTCCCGCATCACTAACATGCTCACACCAGCCCAAGTTTAAGTACTGTAATTTACTGCAATTGCATGAGACAGCCTGGGAAAAAAAAATACTTCTATCAGGTTCTAGATGTAAGTTCATAAAGGATAGTAGTATACCAAATTACTAAGCATGAGTACCTACCTGTAGAGCTTTGTCAGTTGCAGCCCTCACACATCCACAAAGATTCAGGCTTTTCAGGTTTTTACAGTAAATGGCAAGGTATGCAAGAGCAGAATCACTAAAACCTTCACATCCACTAATATTGAGTTTTGTCAAGTGAGAGCATCCATGAGCCAAAGCAAACAAAGAACTATCACTCAGCCTGAGACTTTTGCTAAGGTCTAAATCCAGCAAATCATGGCAGTAACTAGCGATAATCTCCACGGCACTATCCTCAAGCTGAGATCTACAGTTCTGTCTAAGAGACAAAACCTGCAGCTTGACAAACTTGGGGGCAAGTGACTGCACAAGACTGTTTATCTGATGTTTGCACCTGCAACCAGGATTCAATGAAAATAAAATAAAATAGAGAAACCCGACAGAATAGGACTTCAAAGACATGAGATATATCAAGCCCTCTTTAGTGACTCGATTTTTTCACACATAATTGATATATACCATATTTTATTCAGATTTTCTTCAATCATCTTCTGCCTCTCCAAAAACTATCACTACTATATAGAGAAGAAGATAATATATTTATGGTGTCCACCAAAGCTCCTCAACTAAGGGCACATGAATGCAATTGCAGAACATAAATATAATTCATAAATCATCGAATTCATATAAAGTTTACTGACCAAGCATCAATTGCTTGGCTCTGCTTTATCTATCTATTAAAGACAACAAGATTCTTTACTGGACCCAATACACAAGCAATGGCAATAAGATAAGCAAGTCAAAAGTAAACGACACTATAAATATGAAAAGAAGTGGAAAAAAAAAACCCCACAGAATAGAGAATAATACCATGATAGAGAAAACTTTGTGAGCCCCGACCGCAAAGCTTCTCTCCAGCTAGTACAAACACCTGAAGCCACAATCACCGTTTGGTCGTCCACGAGCGACAGAATTCGCAGTAAAAGCTCCATTGGGAGGGCCTTCCACCTTTCCATCACTTCTCCCGTCTTCTCAATCTTCTCTCCACCACCGGACAAAATTAGGCGCTGGAACCAAATGTCCAAGGCTCCTGTTAAAGGTCTTCCACCAACCATTCTTCCACGAAGGGTCTGCGCAAATCTGCGAAACACAATTTTAAACAACGAATCCAGACTAAAAAAACAAAATGATTCTAAGCGGTTTGATCATGCTCGCTACTCTGGAGCGTAGACGGCGACAATGGCGGCGGCGGCAACAATGATGACGGAAACAACGACGACGACTTGTGGAAATTTAGGATTTTCACGAGGGATTTAGGGTTATTGACGACGACAACGGCGGCGGTGGTGCAAAAGATTTAGGATTTCACAAGGGATTCAAGGATATAAATAGATTTATGTAGAAGAAACGTTCGCGGCAAGGAGAAGGAGAAGTCTGAAAAAACTTCTTTTTTTTAAAAAAAAATTACAACTACTATTTTTTAATTAATTTACTAATTAATTTTTTTTATAAATATAACAGAAATCCTTAATCAACATAATCTCGGAAGACTTAATTAAATTTGGTGAGAACTAATGATGAAAAATCAGCAAATCCGATTCGACCAAGAAGTACAGAACTGAGAAGGAGAAGACACAAAACAATAATTAGCTAGATAGCTCTGTTTTTTCGAAGAGGTTCCAGAAAAGAAGTTCGAATTTGAAGATGAGGCAACAGGAAGATGAGCCAGTAAAGAAAGAGCACGCAATCACCTGGCGAAAGGGAAAGAATCGGATGCTGCGGTGATCGCCGATGGATAAGAGGAAGCGGATTGCGAGGGCCGGCGAGCGGGAGAGAGCTCGATGCGCCCTGCGTGAGCAAGCTCCGGCGAGGGAGTTTTAATGGCAGTGCCGAGAGAAAAGCGGCGGTGGGTCAGGTAGTACACGTGTCGTATGGATAGGCAATTGGTGCGGCGTCGCGGGCTCCGCGCCGGCGATAGCGACGCGGAACTGCGAGTGGAACCTGGAGCTGTCGCGAGTTGCAGCCGTGACTTCTAAGTTGCTCACGAAATGGAACCACCGTTAAAGTACGACGACTCACGAGAAATACCTATGAGTAAAAGTCAGTTGCCCTAGACATCTATAGTTCGAACTCAACTATAAAGAAATATTAAAAAAAGATTTAATGAATAGTAAATTTAAGAATATTGATGATCAGTGTTCCGGCGCGGAGATTAACGAAGGATGAATCACAGATGAACTGAAGAGTTACTAACTGGACCATCGTAGGGTGGAGTGATTCGGTCGATCGTCGGGGCTCTCGACTTCGATCGGGGTACGCCGCCGGTCTGCTGTCCCAGGTGCCCGGTCGGGGATCTACACAGGATACAGAGAGAGACGGAGGGTTAGTAGAGAGCTCCAAGCGAAGGGCATGAGGATTCCGCTCCGACGCTCAAGTCAGGTCAGATAGTCCGGACGTATAGTAACGGTATGCACGAGAGTTAGTGAGTGTAGAAAAACCTCCTCTTTTGTAGCGGCATCGGTTCCTTTATATACTCCTCATAAGCGCGTACGACCAACATTTAATGTCGCGTGCTTCGGAGGCATGTGCTAGTATGTTCTGGCCTAAAAGTACCGTTGTTTCCTGAATTCCCGGGGAGTATCTGAGGTACTATTGGGGGTTGTTCTGGTCGTACGGGCGAGAGGTGCTTTGGTCGTACGAGCGAGAGGTGTCGTGGTCGTACGGGCGGCGCCGGAATTAGCTTTTATAGTTATGCAGGAGACCGGGATCCATGATGAGGCTGCTCTTATTCCTGACCGGGGGAGATTCACAGAGATCCCCCGGTCGGTTAGAATGAGATATATATCCGACCGGGGTTCTTGGGGGAGTTCGGTTGGTGAGGAGAATGTATACGTCCGACCGGAGGTTATGAGGCGGAACCCGACCGGGGTTTCCAATGGGAGCGGAACCCGACCGGGGTTTCCAATGAGAAATCGGTCGGTGAGGGGTCAAGGTCGACCCGATCGGTGATGTTAACGCGTCCACGTGAGTTGGTCTTGCCTATTCGATCGGAGATTAGAAAATAGATCCGATCGGTAATGTTAATGTGTTCACGTGGGCGCTGACCTTGACCTTGACTTTGACCAGGCACCACGTGGCACCAATCAATATTATTGAGGGACTCAAGCCCAACACCCGTATCACTTTCATCTATCTTAACCACCTTAATTTCGTGTCAATCAAAATTATTGATCATAGTATTTGGTATGTACGGAGTCATTTCCTGCACTCCATTTTACCATTTGGTTTCTCTTGCAGGGCACTATATTATCGTGAACATAGGGATCTAAATAAGTTTGGAGTTCGACTTGATAAAAGTTTATTTATGTTTGTTTAATACGCATGATTAATTAAATGAATAAATTTAAACAACTCGTTAAATTAAATAAATAAATTTGAACACATATATTCAGCTCGATAATATTCATAAACAACGTTTACGAATAATGTTTCTTAATAAACTTTTATCAACATGTTAAATAAATAAATAAAAAGTTTTAAAATGAATAAACAAATTTATATTATCAAACTCAATAACTAAGCTTAATAACCAATCAAACAATTTTAAAATATAAAAGTTTCAAATAATTAAATAAATTTGAATTAAGAATTCGATAATATCTAAATAAATCAAGCTCAAGTCAAGTTTGAATCAAATTCAAACTCATAAAAAAAAATTCAAATCAAACTTAAATAATTATTTCAATAATTTAATTTATTTTAAATTTAACACTCAATTATTTTATCAAATAAATTTAAAAATCATAAAATTTAATTTGACTTTTACAACCTTACGTGTAAATACATCTAATTTTTTGTACTCTTGCCTCAAACTCTATTATTGATTCCAAGTAAGAATCAATAATAATGTATCATTTCTCCTTAAAT
>JBBUKS010000060.1:10562921-10573414 GCA_038050645.1 Hedychium gardnerianum
TTCAAAAGTTTCATTCTTTGCTTCATTCACTACTTTCTTAGCCTCTTTCTTGGCTAATGTATATTTTTTTAAGTTTTTCTCGTTCTTACAACTATATAATTCCTTATAAACTCTTCGTTTTTCCTTCACTTTCTCTTGTACTTTATCATTCTACCACCAAGATTCCTTACTTAGTGGTGCATGCCTCTTTGACTCACCGAGGACACTCTTAGCTATTAATATTACCACAAAATCATACAGTCAACCAGTATTAATATTCTTCGATGGTACAATCCTCCATGCTAACTACAACCTAAAATCCAATTGACAAATATCAAGATAGGCTCTTTCCCATGCTCTTTTTGCAGGACATTACTCATTGTTATTACTTATCATAAATTTGTCTTCATTTTCTTTTGTTAAATTGCAAATTAGCACAATTACATGTTGGTTTATAACATAGTCACTTATGTTTCATGACGTCAAAACGATTCTTAGTAATCATATAATTTGTTAGTTGGTTCCCTAGATCCAAAATTCAGAACTGACCATGCTTATGCAGATTTTTTACATCAGCAAGAGTAGGATTAAGAAAAACAAAGATTATAAGATGATTGATGCATATTTTGTTGCCATGAAAATACATAACGATAGTATCAGAAACCAATATTAATTTGTTTTGGATTAAAATTTAACAAGGATAAAACACACACAAATTTATGATAAACAACATAACAAAAGTGAACAGCAGAAAAAGAAAAAGACTCTACTTTGACTCTGATGCAATAACCTTCACTGGCCAGTGTAAGTTATCATTTAACAATAACATTTCTTTTTTACATGCTTTGTGCATAGAATCATATATAAAGTCAATAGCAAAGAAAAACTCATAGGATGTGTTGGGTCCTGACATGTGCCAAATTTTAACAGGTTGGAATTGGTCTAGATTTTTGCTTAATAAATTCAAATATGCCATATTTAATTTTGAAACTAAATAAGCATTAGTTGTTTCAACATTATTTAAAATTTAGAAAAAAATCTTAACTCCATATATACTTTAACAAGAATCTTTTTTTTGTGAAAAGGAAAAAACGCTCAGCCAGAGAAATATGAGAAAAGAAATAAGGCAACTGAAGAGTAAACTTCATACGCACATCTGTATCTTCAAAGAAGTAAAGTTTATCCATTTACGTGTTCTGTCCAAACCTCCAGTTATAGCAACTTCTAGATCCTTAAAAAAAATGTCCCTCTTACTCTTATGACTAATTACATACAATTATTTGCCGAATTTTTTCCATTAATCACAAGAGACACCTTTTTTGTTCAAGTGGAAGGACAGAAAAAATCAATCTCTGGTTTCTTTAGCTAGGCTTTGCCACTTTAATTCACTATGCTCCTGGATCTCATCTCAACCTATGCGTACATTTATTGTTTTCCATTCCCTATGGTTTGGTCCAAGGGTAAGAACCAAAAGAGAATGATTCTGCCTATCGAGGCTGGTTGGTAAAAAGATCGATAACTTTCCCCCGTCAAATACCATCCTTTTCTCTAGTCATCCTCCAAATCTACATATTCTCATCTAGTCGTCTTCTCGTCTTGGGCTATATAGGTGTGAGGACTAAAACCAAATTCATTTTGTAAGAGAGAGAATACTTTTTCAATAGAAAATAAATGTGAATTAGCAGCTCATTGGCTCATTGTTCACCAACCAAAGAGAGAGAATACTTTTTAAATAGAAAATAAATGCATTTAACAGAGAGCCATAGTATGAGTTGTGTGGAGATTTAATTTCTTGTTCCCATCCAGCATGGAGCAAGATTTACTTTTCCATTTTGTCTTCACAGGAGCAAAACCAAGTACCAGATGGCCATCCTTAAATGAAAATCCATTAGGATCCAAATCACAATGTCATCTTAGCTAAGCAAGTTAAAATTCTACATTGACCATTATATAAAGTTGAATAAGAGTCATGCAGCCAACCCTAACAGTTGAAAACCAGGATTGTTGTTTTTGCACGCTTGTTACTGCCTATGTAAATGTGTATATGCCTTTGTGCATGGATAGGTATCGGTGTGCATGTAGAGAGAAATTGGCAATTGATGGACCCCAAAATTGTGCGTGAGTGTTGTGTGCGTGTGCGCGCGCGCGCGCATGTGCCCGTGGTGTATGTTGAATGTGTGAATGTGTAGCAAGAGACAATCAATGAACTTCAGAAGGTATAAGTACAATTACCCCAAAGAATAAAAGTTGATCAAGATCAAAACACCAGTTTAAAAATATGAAGCATTTAGTAAACAATAACTCCAAAAGATCTGATATGTTAATAGAAAGAGATAGTGTTAGTATTCTGCCTGACTTGCTTCAATTCCTCTTTCCATAATATTATATTACTATGGCACTTTAAATTCTTGCGCAATTATGTATTTCATTTATACATTTCTATAATTATGCTACTACCTGTCTATCATAGGGACTAAACCCTATGTCTTTAATATACTATCACCAAAATAAAAATAGTATTATTTTTCATATCTTGATCAGAGTCATCTGGTTGGCTCCACCAGTGTGCCAACAGGCCCACTGCCATCGTGTGGGAGCTACCAAAATGACTTCTAGATTTTCAATCGCTCAGCACTAAACTTTCTAATCACTCAATTTTCTAATCCCTCTAATCATAGAGTTTAACATAATAATTGGAGTAGCTCTTGGAATACGCAACTAAGATAATAATCAAACATTGAAACAAGTTTACAGAGAATATGTTACATGCAAAAGATGCAAGCATGCTTATTTTGGTACTAGAAAATTTCAGTATGTTTATTTTGATACTTGAGAATTTTTATTATAGTGATATAAGTTGGATTCCTTTTCGTTCTTGAAAGTTTGTTCATAGTTACTCTTTTATTAGTGGATTCCTTGGTGCGGTTGACCTATCTAGTATAGTGCCAACTATGTTCTTCCTCCGATATCCCCATCCCCCCCCCCAATTGTGCAACTCCGCTCCTGGAACATTAACTTCTTGCACAATTATGTAATTCCAATATGGTCATTTCAATAGTTATAATATCAGTTGTATATCTTAGAACTCAATCCTGTCTCTAGTATGTTATCACCTTATCACCAAGATAATTAAACATACTTTTCAAATATTGATCACAATCATCTCATTTATCCTCCGCTGGTATTCTTGGATTGAGAGAAATGGGATATATATGGTCTTCGTCATTTCCAATCCATCCGCCAACACCATTAATGACTCTTAGCCCACCTTTGTCTCCATTATCTGCTTGTTCACACCTTTTCTCCACCCCAACCTGCTGCCATCCACCAAGAGAAGTGTTACAAAGGCTCTTCTTCAGCATCATCACAATGCTAATCCTCCACCTCCTTGCCCTTGTTGCCACAACCTCAAACCCATTTAGTTTGGTCTAATCATAAACAACAATAGTGAACTGAAGTAAATCCACAACCAGACTAAAGGCTTGTGAAGGTTTAGTTGGTCATAGTTCTTCTCACATACTTCTTTTCCCAAATTGCTTGATTTCTACTATTTTACCAATAAGCTACTCTAAGAATGCACCTCCTTTCATCTGGCCAAGTTAAGCTGAAGTGTTATCGCAGTATCATGTAACCACACATTCAAGCTTGTTCAGCCACCTATGTTCACTTATGATTCAAACGTTTGTGTATCATCATGTTTTCAATTTGGTCAACAATACTCACAGACATTTGATTACCTAGTAAGAATACTCAATTCCTTCATAAGACTAGGTGATCATTTGATTTTGCATTGGGTGGTAATCTAAAAATGTTGCATAAGTGGACAAGTTGCAGACATCACGTCATCTCAAATACTGCATGAATCATACTTAGGGCCAATCAAATCTTTTAATTTTACTTCATGCGATAATTCAAAAATCTCTATGATCTATCATTCTTGATCATTTACAATTCATACTTAGTAATTCTACTAAAGTAATTTCATTGGCTTCCAAGGTAATATAAGTAATACTAGATGAGACTCTCATATAGATCAAACTAGTGGATCAGAAGCAAAGGAATTATAGATAATACTAGATGAGACTCTCATATAGATCAAACTAGTGGATCAGTATATTGTGTTTCACACATGATTTTTCTTTGGTATTATAAATATTTTT
The DNA here is from genome assembly GCA_038050645.1 of Hedychium gardnerianum. Lineage (NCBI taxonomy): Eukaryota > Viridiplantae > Streptophyta > Magnoliopsida > Zingiberales > Zingiberaceae > Hedychium > Hedychium gardnerianum. The sequence continues at coordinate 10,567,061 of JBBUKS010000060.1, forward strand.
AAAAAATGAACAAAAAATTACCAGATGTTGATTATATCAAAATTAAAAGCACCAAGAATTATAGTTAGACATGCGAGGTGGCGCTAGTTCCAATATAATTTCAATAAGAAATATTGACATGGATTAAAAGGAATCATTTGAATAGCATTATGACATCTTCAATTTAAGTGGTGCTACAAGCAAGACATTATCGTAGTAATGTCCTATCCACTTTTCTTTCATGTTTCTGATTCAACCTGATATTTTATTATTCAAGCTTCTTAATTTCTAACACAATTACCTTGATGTTCTGTTTTATTGCTCTTGTACAATCACTTATAGTAGAAAACAAAGCCTCAGATCTGTCTTAGTATCTTTATGATTAGACTATCTAAAAAAAATTATTTTTCTCACATAAAGCGTGCTCATTAGAAAAAATACTTGACAATAGAAGCACGCAATTCAGAAGTACATTACAAAAGGAAACAACACAGAAAAATGTGACGTTATATGGAAAAGCAATAATGAAGTACATAAGCTAGGCTTTTAACAATATAGGGTCAAGACTCAGTGTTTTAGTAGCGGATATAGAAGAAGAACAAAAGCAAAACACAATAAATTGTTCAGGCTCGGCCAAAAATTAAACTGAAGTATTCGAGACATAAAAGAATGGTAACTTTCCCTATCAAAGATACTAACTACGAAGAATTCTTCACTCTCACTTCTGACTGAAGCCCACGGCATTAGAAAATAAACGTCTTCCTCGATATCAATGTCAAATAAGGAGAAACCCTCAACAAAAAGAACATAAAAAATTTCTTCCCATGCCGCATGGCCAAACCAAACAATCACCGGGAGAAGTAGAAGGGAAGAGCGCAGGAGACCCACCTCCATGGAAACTTTCCCTCAGTCGCTTCGGAAGGCCGTCGAGTTGAGAATTGCGCCGTCGGAGTAAATAGGGATCCGAGCTGATCGATGCCCCTGGTTTCGTAAAAAAACGACGCGAATGGCAAACTCGGACCGACTCGGACTCGGACTCGTCCGAGTTGGTACTTACCCACAGGCGTTCTATTAAATTAAAAATGATAAATTATTATATTTAGATTTATTGTGAATTTAACACGTCTATAATAATTTATGAATTTTAAATATATATATATATATATATAATAAATTTTATTAAAACATAGTTTAAATAAGTAAAATATTTGATGTTAATAATAATTTATATTTATATTTAAAATTTCTGTATATAAATTCTGAAGTGTTTTTTTATTTAGTAATAAATCAGTTATCCATTCCATGTAATTGATTTAAACATAAATTATAATAATTATACATATAATGAAAATATAATCATTAAATGATTTAAAATGAATAACTAAATGCGGTGGATAACATTTAACATAATTTTTAAAAAAAAAATTAATTAAAAATAACGAAAATGCTAATGAACTTTACAAAATCGTTCATTTTTGTTTATTAAAAAAAATATAATTCATAATATAAACTTTAGAAGCACATCTTATGTGATAAACACATGTTAAAATTTATAATACTTTTTAAAAATAAATAAATTTAATGTAAATATACAATTATTTTTTATAAAAGAAAACCTTTTTAATTTTCATGCAATTGCCTAAGCATTACACTTGATATTAAATTATGATAAAAAGATGAAAAATTAATGATTTGAACCTGAAGTATATTTTTTTTTCTATTTTCATAAAATTTCCTGTTAAGATGGTTTGATTACATTTACTGAGAACATTAAAAAAATCAAAATTATGTTATTTAAAAACAAAATTCTAAAAGACATTGTAACTAATAAATATCTTTATTAGAAGATGTAGGAACATAATAAATACTCATATTAATAAAAAAAAATCAAAAAGGCTTGCTTACCCTGACATTGATTTTAAATACTTTTTTTTCATTTCATCTGTAATTTTATTTTTGAAACTATGCATTTTATTTTTATTTAATTATTCTAAAAATATGTTTTTTTAATTAACAAAGTTTGGTTTTCAAAATATTTTTCTATCCAACATGTTTTCTGTTGGACAATGTTGTCAAAGATAAATAAAAAATTATTGAATTAAAAATTATTGAATTTAAAATTCGAAGTTATCTGATCTGCCGAGATGGACTTAATTTGTTAAACTCTAAATCAGAAAGGCCAAGCAGGGGTCAAGAGCTAAGTAAGCCGAACTATTAGGAAAGGCCAAGTCGAGCTACCTAGCTAGTTGAGTTGTTGAATGGTTGAGTTGTCAAATCAGAAAGTATTGACCTGTGATTGTTGAACAAGGAGCTACCAATAGAGTTGTAAACGAGTATAATTGAGTTGAGTTTTATGATATTTAAATTTACTTGATAATATAATCGAGCCGAGTTAAATTAAGTCGAGCCTTAAATAAATAAAGTCATTAGAATAATTATTCAAGCTTGATTTAAATTTTTTTTTATAAGCTTAGTTTAGTTCAAGTTTAACTTAAGTTTAGTTTATTAAGATATTATCGAATTTTTAATTTAGGTTTGTTTGATTGTTTGAAATTTTTATATTTTAAATTTGATTGGTTGGTAATATAAATTTATTAATTCATTTTAAAATTTTATTTATTTAGCACGTTGATAAAATTTTTATTAAGGAACATTGTTTATAAATATTATTCACAAACATTATTCATGAACATGTTCACGAACGTTGTTCACGAACATTAATGAATTGAATATATATATTTAAACTTGTTTATTTAGTTAATAAATTGTTCAAGTTTATTTATTTAATTAATTTTGTATGTATTGAACAAATATAAATAAATATTTATTAAATTAAATATTAAATTTATTTATGAATATTTAATTTATTTATAATTCTAATTATTAAGTTGTTGAACCGAGAAGATCGACCGTAGGAAGGATGGGTAGCGGACCTTTGCAAAGGAACTTTCTTATATAGGCTTGGTACCTTGGCTAAAGTCAGCCATTAAAACAAAAACATTAGCCAGATAGTTTAGCCCTACATTAGTCAACTAGATTTAATGCAATTTAAGTCCTAAAATTTTCCCCATGCGAGCACGCATGTGAGAGAATGCCTTTTAGACATTACATATTCATAACATTATAACATTAAAAGTTATGATTCAAAATAAATCGGCGTTGGCCCATAATTCTCGATGTGAAATTAAACTCTTATTCACGTTGAAATCTATTTCCTATTTTTCCATTCATTTTTTCACCACTTTGTTCCAATGGTAGTCAATTAAAAGTCACTTAGGTCAACTAATATGATCTTAATGTAATCTAGTTGAACATATTTAGTTAAAGTATTTTAAAAACTTGGATACGCTAGCCGTTTTAATTTGATTATATACTCCGACTTCGTCTTCCTCCTACGAAACCCTATCCTCGGATATCGTCTCGTGCCTGCAAAATAAATTCCAACGTCGACTTCAGTCGTTTTCCGGCTTCAATCAGCACCAGGTAAAATACCGAATTTTGTTTTCTCATTTTTTTTTCTCCGAACAATCCTCGGCCACCAGTTTAGGGTTGTGTTCTTCGACTCCAGGTTTATCTCTTGTTGTTTAATGGATTTTCAAGTTACTGATTTTTATAATGTCTTTGATACATGTATCTTCGTTCTATAGACTGGCTATTGCTTTAACTGATGCAGTGTATTGTTGTGTTTTTCAACCTTTCTGAAATTTGGAATGATCCAATATCTTATTAGTTTACCTAATCAGTTTGTTCGTGATACAGATTCTTCAATGTTTATGTGATTTTTTTTTGCCTTATTAGTTTGTTCGTGATGTAGAGTCTTCGATATTGTTTTATACGTTCTATTTTTTATGTGTTTTATCACTCAGATGGAATATATATAATATTGTGATGAAAATTTTATGATAATTGTCCTATTCGATAATGGTTTGAGATGGAAAGAAATGGTAGGGAAGTGTCTGCTCACCTACCAATTCAGTATCAAGTGATGATTTTGAGATGTTTTGCACTTACTATTGAATCCAACCCCAGACTGCCTCAATGTTTTGTGCCATTGCCTCAAATTTAATGTTGTTGTTGTGCATCCACAAGTATCTTGACCATGCTGATAGACCCATCCCTGAGTCGCTAGAGCACTGTGGTCACATCCACAAGAGTTGTTAAGTGCATTAACCAGCTCTGATGTTCTATTTTACAATATCACCCATATAAGGCCTAATGTGTTCTCAAGATTTTGCGAGATGTTCATGAGTTCGGGCAAGGTGAAGGACAATAAGAATTCTAAAGTTGAGGATAAAGTTGCCAAGTTCTCATGTCTTCTCACTCACAATGCTAGGATTGACAACTATTTTTTTCTCCTATTGTGGAAGTTGATCTGTAAGTGAGCACTTCCATGAAGTTTTACGGGTCATTAGTAGTCTCAAAAAGATTTATTGAAGCAGCCTAATGGCTAGAGCCGTCAATTTGGATTGGGTCGCGTGGTTGGCGCGCCCCGCCAAACAATTTAAACGGGTTAGGTTGAAATTTTATCAACCCATTTTAAGATGGGTCCAGGTGGGCTGACCCGCCTAAGCTCGCACGAGCGGGTCGGTCCGTGGTGGGCTTGGGTTAGCCTGCAAGTTAAATTTTTTTTTTCCAAAATTTAAAATTAAAGTGGAAAACTCAATGGGCTCGTGGGTTTGACCTGCCTAAACCACAACCCAAACTTAAAAATTTCAACCTTTTCTATATTTTTTGACAGGTTCGTGGGCTTGACCCGCCTAAACCACAATCCAAACTTAAAAATTTTAACCTTTTCTATATTCTTTTAATTTTTTGACAGACTCATGGGTTGACCCGCCTAATCCCCGCCTTGTGTTGGGGATTTCCTAGTCCGCCAGGAAGGTGGGTCGGCCCGCCCCGCCATATGATGTGTTTCTGACGGGCCGACCTTCCCTGTCACAGGTTGGCCCGTTTGACAGTACTACTAATGACACTTTTGTCTCACTTGAAATTAGAGTAGCTCTAGGTTTTATCCGTACTTCAAGGTACATAACATTACCTTCAAAAAATCAGTTTGCCTTTTAGCCCTAACCTATACCTATTGTTGGGTTTTACCTATTTTCAAGCCGTGTAATGCCACTGATGACACATCACGTGTTCGACTTACCCCTAGGTTTAGAGGTTGCAAGGATAGGCCGACAATCAATGTCTTGGATGCTTGCATGTTTGACATGCATTTCTATGTACTAGCTAGGTGGGAGGCAACTATGTGTGAGTCTAGAATTATTAAGGATGTGCTAAGAAAGAGCGATTCGCTGAAAATTGTTCAAGGAAAGATGAATTTAATCCACATATATTTATGCCAATATAACATGGGAATTAATACATTATGATTATCCCAAACTAAGTTTTACTTGTTGATGCTGACTTCATGCTGAGAAATGGACTGATCACACCTTATTATAGGGTGTTAAAAAAATATGAATGGAATCACGACTTGTGGGTTATTAGTTCCACATCGGAAGTTGTGACATTAAGGCTGACATAGAGTGCAGGAGGTGGTGCGAATCCAGGGCCCGAATTGCATCAACTCAAGGATTCTTGTGTGAACGCTACTGCACGCAACAGATCGCGGCCGCGGCACAGTGTGCCCACGTGAAGTAGCCAAAATTTTCCACGAGTGAGAAAAGCCAGAAAAGTTCACTGGATTGAACTTCAAGCAGTGGCGAACCATGCTGAACTTGGCGTATCTTGACCAAGGAACCTCCCAAGTTTGTTGAGGGTCTAAATGATGTGAAAACCATCATTGTAGTGGACGCATGGAATCAGTCTGAGTTCCTATGCCGAAACTACATCCTCAACAGCCTTATCGACTCACTGTACGTTGTGTATTGTATGAAGAAAACAACAAAGGAGCTGTGAGAGTCAATGGACAAGAAATATAAATCAGGATGTTGGGGCCAAAATATTCATTGTTGGCCACTTCTTGGACTACAAGATTGTTGACTCCAAGTCGATCATCAGCCAAGTCCAGGAGCTTCAGGTATCTTGCAGGAGATTCATTTAGAAGGCATGACACTGAGTGAAATCTTTTAGGTGACAGCAATCATTGAAAAATTGCCTTACAACTGGAAGGACTTAAAAAATTACTGAAGCATAAGCAGAAGGAAATGAATGTGGAAGAACTTGTGGTTAGACTTTGAATTGAGGAAGACAACAAGAGTTTAGAGATGAACCTGTTCTCTCAGGCTACTATAGACGTGGTCGAGCATGGGATATGGACGTCTATTTTCTATGATAAAATAACGAGACCACGGACACAACCTAATACAGGTTGTCATGGCGAACTGAGCGTATGCCTGAACGTTATCGGGTATCTGCCGAGCGAAGAATTGA
>JBBUKS010000060.1:10578525-10604102 GCA_038050645.1 Hedychium gardnerianum
CGATACGATCCGAAGGGTCGTGGGCCTTGGAGTAGGAGTCGGCGAAGGCTCCGAACCAAGTAAAACCAACCGAGTTAGTTACTTTTCCATTTTGCTTTTATTTTTTCCGCTGCGTACTTTTGATTTTCCAAAAAGTTTTTTAAAAAAAGGCTTAAGTTTTTTAAACACGTGATTCACCCCCCCCTCTCACGTGCTTTCGATCCTACACTACCAATAGCCCCCGACTCCTCAATCTATCAGCTACCAACAACTCCCAGCTCCCGAGATTCTCGGCTACTAACAACCCCTAGCTCTTGAGACTCCTGACTATCAACAACCCCCAGTTACTTACAGCCTCGGCTATCAACACTCCCTGGTTGCCAACAGCCCTAGCTACCAACGCTCCTGGCTACCAACAACTCTCAGTTACCTGAATACTGCGCCCATAATATCCTCCGCACCTCCCAGAAGCGATAGATGTTGCTCCTAAAAAGACGTAGATAACGTGGCTGTTATTTGCGGAGAATGTAGAGAACGTAGTCATTTACTTCAGGTAACTGCTAAAGTAAATGAGGTAATGTGGGTAGAAATATCGAAACACATGGAGAACGTGAAGGAGTCTCCAACTCTATAAAATGCTACTTACTCCCGCGGGCACAAGTACGCGCACATACATATCCACCAACCCTAACTATTGTTCATTTTCTTCGTTCCACCTCAACTGACTTGAGTATCAAAGTGACTATGCTTCTCCAGCCATCTCTTAAGCGGACATACACAGGCCCTTCCTCCAGCTCCTCCTGTTGCTCAGGCGATTGACGACAAAGTCAACATTCGTGTCAAATCATTAGTGAGTCACTCATCAACGTTCCTAAGTAGGATCACTAGATATAGAGCCCGATAAGAAAAAAAATTCTTTTTAAAGTAAAGTATTTTCTCCTGTGGTAAGAAAGAATTGGCTTTTAGCTAATCCCGTCATATTTCCTTATCACTTGAGAGGTGGTCGATGAGACATTGAGCGACGATCACTCGTGAGGCAAGCATTGCCTCGCCAGGCAATGACAACCATTTTGCATATGATCGCTTTGCGAGCGATTGCACATGAGGCAGCCACTACCTTGTTAGGTAATGAGCAACATGAGTCTAGATATGCAAATGTAGGTTATATCTCATATGTTTATTTAACATATATTAATATAATGTTAAATCTATTTTTTCATCCAATAGAAAATTTTAGTGAGATGATCAATTATTCAATTTTACTAGTATGCTCACAATTCTTGATACTTGACTCTCAAGATTCTTGATTTGTGTATCCAAATAATTAGAGGAAGAATTTTTAGCATATTATATAATCATCTACATTGAGTGTGAGAGTTAATTGAAAAAATTAATTATGATATAATAATTAATAAGTTTGATTTTAACTTAATTTTAATAGTATTTTTGTTTCGTATTTTTGAATATATTAAATATTAAATTATTTTATTTATATTTTTGTAAACTTAATATATATTTTTTATTTTTAAATTAATTAATTTATTGAACTCTGACTATACTATTATCCATGGGACAATCCTAAACCCTATTTAAAAGTAACTCTACTCCTAGATATCCTCTTAATGTACCTGCCCCTATCTTTTCTCTCGGCTTGAGGTGTAATCTAGGCCGTGCAGTAGCAGGATGTTCATGTAGTATTCGTGATTTAATTTTTAATTATTATATATTTATAAAAAAATTATTTTTAAATAAAATATGTAATTAAAGGATATTAAACTGTGAGCGTTTTTCGATTTATTCTAATAAAAAAATTTATGAAATCAAGCCGATTATTCAAGACTAATTGATATATTAATATTATTATTATTATTTTGGGATGTAATCTAGTCCACTTCAGATTTTTAAACATTATTGATCTATTATTGTCCATGTTCGCAATTGTATCATGTGCTACTTTTCTCGCACAGGTCAAGGCCATGAAGTAGAGCCCATGGTCGTCGATGACTCTATGGTCGTCTTGCTTTACTTCAATTGTCGATCGATTTTGATGATTTATCAGTAAATGCTCCCTATAGGTTTAAGAAATTTTCTGTACTCACTACTGTCTTCAAATCAATCTCTTGCTTTGTGTTTCTTATCATACTCGTTTGATTTGTGAGTTGTGACTTGATTGTTTTATTATTTTATTATTTTTATTTATGCAATCACTTTGAAAATTCATTGTATAAATATGTTTTATAATTAATTAATTTATGTGAAATATGTGCATTAATTAATAAAAAAATAACATCTACTTTTTTTTTACCTTGTTCACTGCATAATATTAAAATTTAATGCAATAGTTACATAAAAAGGTATTCTTAGTAATTATGACTGATAAAAGTAATAATTTTATGGTTATGTGAATGACCTAAAAATGTTAAGTTGATATCTGCATAATTAAATGATTAATTGCTTCGTGATTATCACTTATGTAAAATATTAAGACTTTGATATTCCAATAATTTGAAAAGAAATTTAGACAATTAAATATATTACGTTTTTTTTAAATATATATAAGTTGAGAGATTGATATTTAATAAAATAATTTATACTTTAAACGAAAAATACAACTATAATTTGCAAGAAGTACACATGAGAAAGCAACTATCTTGTAAGAAGATAAAAATATAATTTTTGTAAGAAAGCAGAAATAAAACGACAATAAGTTTTATTTCTTCTTCTAGTAACGTCATCGAGGAAGAATTATATCCTATAAAAAAAATATATACAAGAAGACAAAAAGATCACTGTGCAACCATAACACATGCGCGCTATAGTAGCTCCGTTAACAATGAATTTTAAACGACCAATATGAATTATTTAGTTATTAAAAAGTTTTAATTCTTAGATAATTAAATTTATGAATTAAAGGGTCAATCCGTAACTATTTAATACATCATAATTAATAAAATTAGATAAGTAGAACTATTAATTGGAAAAGATAAAGTAGTTTAATAGTTTTTTTTTTAATTTAAAAGGAAAAAATGATAAGTTGAATAATTTCAAATTAAGAAACCCTTAGAATTTATTATGACAACATTTTTTAATTTTAAAAATAAAAAAAATGATTTTATAATTTTTTAATTTAATAACATTTAATACTCAAAATTTTATAATAATTAAATAACAACTGAGTTATAATAACTTTTTTAAAGTTATTGTCTGATTGATAAGTGATAATACATATTTTTTAAAACCATCCGAATCCACACTATCTATTTACTTAATCCATTCTAATTAAAAAATATATTATTAATAAAAAGTATATGATAAACTACAGAAAATTAAATCTAGACCTATAACATATTATTAGGTCAATTGAAAATTCTTAAATGGAACATTCACATAGGTTCAAATAACAACAACAATAGACATTACTATAAGGTTATTATCATGTCAACTGATATTGAATACATAGTCGTTTTTTGTTCAACTATACAGTCAATTAATAACTTCTGATAGCAAATGATGGTGAATAAAAATCGTGATTTATAAATTTAGTATGTCATATTTATCTCAGAAGTTTGTATGAGGACTTTGAGGAAGCTTAGTTATCAAAAAGATAAAAAATAATAATCATGCACCTTTGCTACTTTTATTTTTTTTTGTTATCCTTGTTAAACAAGAAAATACCAGAATAAGAGATATTTTAAATTAATCTACACGATTAAAAGCTTCAATCCTTGCTTTTACATATTCAACCTGATTTGCCATATTTAATAGGCTTGCTATCGCCTCCAACCCTTCACCAACTCTTATCATCACTGATAACAAATTATAGTCTAATAGTTTACATGTAAACATCATAAATTATTCAGGTAAATTATAAAGAATTGATTGAGAAATATGTGCGATATAATTTTTGACAAAGTAACTAAACAATAAAAAATTAGTACTCAATGTTAGTTTAAAGTCCAAATGACAATTTTTTTTGTATAAATAATGTAATTACTCATTGGATGATAAATTAGTACTCAATAGCTAAAATACACGGTGCAGCTAAATTTTTTTTAACGAAGCCCAACCTAAACTCGATTATTAAGTATAATCAGCTAAAATAAAAATTTACTACACTATTTTTCAATTAGGAATTTTTATTTTAACTCGCAAATAAATAAAAGTCGACCCGAGTTCAAAAGAGAATACGCCCCTACCGTCTCATCGCATCTTCTCTGTTTCTCTTCCTACGTTTTCCACTTTCTGATGACATTGATGTCTCTCGGACGGCATTGGGTCATAGAAGCCCTAGCAAAATGCGAGGAAGTCGACATTTTTGTACAGCGAGAGGGGAGAGCCGCGAACCTTGAAAGCCATGGATCTGCCTCTCTCGGAAGCGGCAGTGGAGGATCCTCCCGCTAGGGCGGCGCCTTTTGCCATCAAACTTTCTCCTCCCTCATCTGGCCTCCTGCCTCACAGCAGTCCAATGTGCATCGGAACGCGGAGGGGAGGAGGATGGAAATCAGGAGCGGACGGAAGGGTGGAGGGCGGGTGAGCTCGTCGGGGTCATCTCAGGCGCCGCGAGGGTTTCCGAGGCAAACCCTGTCACCGATCTTGAAAGGAAGCTCCAGCGAGCCAAGAGATTTGGGGTGTAGGTGCTGCTTTCCGAAGAGGAGAAGGTTTCAAACTTTGTTCTAGTTCCTTGATTTCCGACTGTCTAAGTTTGTTCCCCTTTATACACATGCAAATGCATGCTTTTGTTTTGATTTTTTTTCTCAATATGTTAATTTGTGGCTTATCCTTTCGAGTTCTGTATAGTCTCAATTTATTACTGAAACTATACGTTGGCTGATTTGTATATCCTTGCTGCTTTAGCTCTAGATAGTATATATCAAAATCAGTTGGAGAGATTTCATTAGAACTTAGTGGAAACGGATTACATATTTTCATTGATGGCACCTATTAGGACTCAATGCTTTGAATTCTCAAATTCTATTTGTCCAAATAGCGTGGAAATAACTAAAATACAAAACCAATAGAAAAATAAGGAGAGAAGATATGGAAAACTCACAGATTTTCTATTAGTAAGACTTCAAGACAGAACAAGACACTTAGCAAGTAGAGCTCAAGGGTCGCTTGATGCTCTGCAAGCGATCTTAACTCCTCTTATATAGAAGAGAGGCAGAGTATGCTGGGTACTCATTGAGCCCCATCATCACATGCTCTTACCTTCTCCAGATAAGAAGGAATCTTCTTTATGACTCACTCTGGTCACTTTACAGCTTGTGACCTATCAAACCCATAGTACTAGACATAACTTAGTGGTAGAGTCACTCTGGTCACTTTACAGCTTGTGACCTTATCACCAGACTTACAAACGACAAACACTCTGGTCACTTTACAGCTTGTGACCTTATCACCGGACTTACAAATGACAAACTCATAGTACTAGACATAACTTAGTGGCAGAGTCACTTGATTCCTTGCGGGTTCACCACTTCCGCAAAGTATTTCATATTCTTCTACAGACGGAAAGATGCCATCTTCCTAACGGCGTCCTGTGTTAGTTGGACAGTAGTATCCAACTGTTCATCTACTTGTTTGGTAGCGGGGTACCAATCTGACTACCAGTTATCAGAGGTGCTTCTTAGCTGACATTCTTGTTTCTTTAGGGAATGTAGCAGCCTGAGCTGCTGGAGTGCATTAGTTGCTTATCGTGCCGCCTGTTGCTATAGCTCTTGAAGCTTTCTGTCGATGTCATCTGCTTTGTTAAGGGTAATCCCATGTTGCATTTGCTGATGCCGGGACTGCAGTAGTTGCTCATACTGCTCAGTGAGGTGCATAGCATCTTGAGAACTTGGGTCATTTGAGCTTGAGCCTCCATGTTGGGCTTTTCCTTCAGCTCCTGGAGGGCTGATACCACAAGTTCCAGCTTGTTGAGAGACTCCTCCGGCCATTCTGTAAGAAGACAACTAATTAGTCGAGACAAGGCGTCTGCCAATTGATTATCTTTTCCTTCAATATGCTCAAAGTAAATAGGGATTCCAGTGCCCGTTATGAAATCTGTAAAGGTCAGCCATCTAACTCTGGATGGTTTATTATTGGAAGATTTTCCAAAGAAACTGATTATTGCTTGACAGTCTGTTCTGATTATCAGTTCTTTCTTGTCCAAATAATAAATCTTTAGTGCCTCTAATGAGTTCATTACAGCATGGATTTCAGCGTCAATAGTTGCTTTAATAGGAGAGAATTTTCCACTGGCGTAGGCGCAAATCCTTTCGGTTTCTTTAGGGTCGTATTTATTCTTTTTCCATTTGCATACGCCCCCCATCCTTCCATGCACCCGTCCACTTCTAGGATAATGGAGCAATCTTCGGGTGGAATTTCTAAATCGGGCAAATTCTGGACAGTCTCCTTAATCTGCTTTACCAAGGCCCAATCTTGAGAATTCATTCTCTTGTCGCCAGTTGGGCTGGTTTTTGCATAAAGTGGGCTTAATAACTTTCCCAAATTAGGAATATAGTTCCTGGCATGATTAAGAAGACCAAGCCAGCAGCGCATTCCATGCTTAGACGTCAATTCTTCATTCTTGAATTTCGCAATCTTTGTAATAATATGGGGCTGGAGCTTAATCTTTCGATTTCCCAGTACCGCCCCAAGAAATTCTATCTCTGGGACTGCAATTTTCATCTTTGTTGGGCTAAGCACTAGCCCATTCTTTTGGCATATACTAAGCATAGTTTTCAGGTGTCGAGCATGCTCTTCTTCATCCTGGGAAAATGGAACTTACCATTGTTCCAATGCAACCATCAGAAGTAAATAGCAGAAACCTGATCTTTGTGGTTGCATTGGAACAATGGTATGATAACTCTCGAACATCCAACCAGCTCTTAGAGTCCTAGTATATGCAGACCACGATGAAACTGAGGCTGATGAGGAAGGTTTATTGGGCCAGCAACCGGTTGTACGGGTATGTAAACTCTCTCCAAATGCAATTATGCCTAAAAGAAAATCAACTGGTGCTGCAGGTTTTGATTTAGCGACAAGCTAGGATTGCGTTATAGAGCCCAGAGGGCGAGACAAAGTCACAACAGGCCTCAGCCTGGAAATTCCCTGGGGATGCTATGGTCGTATAGCAACGCGATCTGGCGCAGCCTGGAAACTTGGGCTTGACATTGGAGCTGGTGTGATTGACAACGACTACCGAGGTGAAATAATTATGATAATCTTCAATCATTCAGATACGAGAATAATTATTTCACAAGGAGAATGCATAGCCCAAATACTTTTTGAAACTATCTGGACACCTGATCTTTATGAAGTTCCTAAGTTATCAGAAACTCAACGAGGAGAACATGGTTTCGGCTCAACATCCCAGCTACCTGCGATCTTTGACAAGCTGTTACCCAAAGAAAAACAGGTTGTGCTGGCTTTTGCTGAGGAGGACGTCCTTCCTCAAGGTTATCTAACGGAAATTCATGCAGGAACTACAAGCCTAGGGGCCTCTGTACTCCGGTCCATGGAACCTTCCTTAGAAAACTCTGAGCTTGAGGACGACTTTCTGGCCCAAATACATTATATGGCGGCTATCACCCAACCAGTTGCAAGTTCTGATGACGTGCTTGATCAACCAGACTAGGATTCTTATGGTTCTGATACCGATGATGATTGGGTTAATCCATTCGCAGTGAAAGGTGGTGGGAAGACTACCCAATCCCAATTGATTGCTACAGGTTTTGAAATGGAGTACCCAAGCCTCGGGCGCCTTATGGAAAATCAGAATGAAAGCCAGCCTGAGCAACAACAAATTTACTCCACAAGTACCGTTATTTCTCCTTACAACCCACCACAAGAAACAATAATGGGGCCTCCTGGATACCCACCAGCAGCAAGAGCTGATCCAGGACCGTCACAACCAATCTATGAATAAAGACCCTCTAATACAAGATTCAGGAGGGATACGAATAATGAGATGTGGACTCTCCCATCTGCTCAGCAACAAGGGGGAGCCATCTTTGTTATTCCTAAGCAACTTGGTTTGTTTCATGATGTCTTTTCACGATGGGAATCTATAACCAAGAATCATGTGGCGAGCCAGGGCTTCACTGACCCCAAGGATAAGATTAAATATATGGAGAATCTACTGGGGGAAATTGAAAAATTAGTATGGATACAATGGAGGATGAATTATCCCGCTGAATATAATGCCTTAATCAATATATCTGATGGGAGGGAAGGCACTCAAAATGTGTTATCTCAAATGAGAAGGGTATTCTCCTCCGAGGACCCGACATAGGGTTCAACTATAATACAGGATGCAACCTACCGAGACTTGGAAAAGTTATCCTGTGATAACATCAAAAATATTATCCAATACATGAACGATTATATGAGGCTGACATCAAAAACTGGAAGGCTATTTACAGGACCAGAATTATCAGAAAAAATTTGGTTCAAAATGCCTGGAGAACTGGGAAACAGAATTAAAGCCGCATTTGATGAAAAATATTCAGGCTTAACAGTAGGAATTTTCCCAAGAGTTTTATTTGCTTATAAGTTCCTTGAGCAAGAATGCAAGGATGTTGCCTTTAAACGCTCATTGAAGAATTTATCCTTCTGTAACCAAATTCATATTCCTGGCTATTATAAAGGTCAAGGACAGAAGAAATATGGCATCTGAAGAAGTAGGACTTATAATGGAAAGTCACACGAATCTCATGCCCGGATTGAGAAGCGGAAGCATTTGGTAAGAAATAAAAAGTGTAAATGCTACCTCTGCGGGCAAGAAGGGCACTTTGCCAGGGAATGCCCTAATGAAAGAAGGAATATTAAAAGAGTCGCTATGTTTGAGCAGTTAGACATTCCTGAAGATTATGATATTTTATCCGTCCAAGAAGGTGAGGCACAAAGTGATGCAATATTTAGCATCTCGAAAGGAGAAGAGGATTATGAAGAGCTCCACAGGTCCATCCAAACCCTTCATCTTTCTAATGAAATAGTTTTAATGCTTGGACAAATAGATGGAGGTTATCGCCCACGAGTTAAGGTGACGGAGGAGCAACTTAATTGTCTTCATGATTGGCATCTTAATGAAGTCATATATCATCCATATTGCTGGTTCAGATTCTACAAGTTCCCTTGTATCAATCCAAACTATTTAATCTCCGATTTCTCTTCTCCAGCCAGTTCAAGGATAGTATCTGGAGGTATCGTAGACTTTTCAATACAGTTCCAAAGACAATATTGTTACAAAAGGTGTGATGCCAGTTGCTACCAGAAATGATATTCTCATGACAAATAATCATTTTGCCTGGTGGATAAATTATTCTTATATTTTATTAACATAATCTTAGCAGAAAAAGACAGGCACATGATATCTTTCTGCTTTTCCTCCTGATTTTTTTGACCGTTTTGAAGCTATCATAAGTGTTTGGGCTCCATATTATACCATTCATTAGGTAATCTAATGAGTTTTTCTCACATGGCTAATGCAAGAAAGTTTCTTCAAGAATAATTGCCTATTGGTTTGTCTTGTTTGTGTTTTGGACTTTTAGATGATATGTTGATTTAAAGTGCAGATCATGTTTGGTCTTCTTGACTAATATATATTATCTGGTAATGTCAAAGCATTGCAGATGTTAGTGGGGATGGCTGATTACTTTGGGAACCTTGTCAAGAATCCTCAAGTATAGCATAGAAAGACATTGGGTTTCACTTAATGAAGAAACTGGTGGGATGAACGATATCCTGTATAGACTCTACAGTGTTGCGGTAACCCATCACTTAGGCTGTTTCCATGTACAGCTGTTTTCAAATTGTTTTCATATCTAGCTTCTAAATTGTTTGCAATAATGTTGGTTTATGGACATGTAATGTCTTTGAATATTTGATACCACTACTAAATCAAAATTTCTTATTTGGAATGAATGTTGAAAGATCCAAAGCATTTGGTATTAGCCCATCTTTTTGACAAACTGTGCTTTCTTGGTCTGCTTGCGGTGCGGGTAATCATTCTTCATCAAAATCTTTCACCTTTTTCAATTAGATTGCGCATCTGTTTTTCTGGTGATTGAATGTAAACCATTTAGGATGCAGAAAATAAAGTTCCATTGGGATATTTTGCACCCACTGCGGTCTCTTGTGACAAGAGATATATACCTTTCAAAATCTGTTTTTGTGGGGTACAATATAGTGGTTTACTTGGTTGTTGTTAAGTCCATTGTACTCTACAGGAAGTCTTCACAAGTCACCACCCTATTAATTTGCAATGCTATTCCTAAAAATTCCATTATGCTGTTTGCAGGCTGACAGTCTTTCTGATTTTCATTGAAATTCACATATTCCAATTGTAATAGGAGCACAAATGCGATCTGAGATTACAGGTGATTCACTTTATAAGGTAAATTTAGTTTTCTTAAGTCTAAACATGCAATTAACTAGTTGCTTAGATTACTCGAATGGGGTGATGATTTACATGCTTCCTCAAGGCTCAAGGCCCTGGAAAATCAAAGGCAATGAGTTATCATGGTTGGTGACCCCTTTAAAAAACCAAACCCGCCAGAGATCCTCGCCGCCATCACCAGTCCTTCAGCCCTTGCTTTTGGGTCACGTTAGAGGGACTTTGTTTCAGGTTGAAGCAAAACCAGGCTGCACTTTCTCATCTGGACGAAACCAAGAAGAGGGAGAGTAGGGAAGGCCAAGCCAAAGATCACATCTTGCTCTGCCGCGACCACCGCCAGATCCTGGGTGTTGTCGTTTGCTTTCATGGAGGCAGCGCCATCGTCTCTTGCCACACCGGATGGCCACACCAAGTTTAGAGGACTAGAAGTAGAATCGAGGGAAGGAGGCAGACCGCTGCTATGGTTCAAGGCCTACAAGCTCTTCCTTCTCTTCCCCGCTCACTGCCCATTCAAGCCTCCAAAGGAGATGATGTCTTAGTGTGTGCTCTTTGCTTCGGAGGTTTTTTGTTGTTCATCAACAGAACAATACCTATCTTGGCTCGGTAAGTAATTTCTCCAATTCTAATTTCTAAACATCTGCTGTGTTGCTGGTTAATATAATTAAATTATTGATTCTGTTAATTGTTCTGCCTTGAGGTAAACAAAATTAGACATGCATTATATTTATCCTTGAGGTAAACAAAATTAGACATGCATTATATTTATCTGTGACTGGTCATTGAACTGAAGATTTTATACAGACCATAAAATAATCATCACCTTCAATCCTCAACAATGATTAAGCGTTACTGGGTATTTTATACTTGAGGTTGACAAACTCATTGATGCGCATAACTTGGAGAGATGGTTACGCGTATGTTTGACTGAGCCTTGTGAGATTAGGAAAAATGTTACCTTGTCTTCTCTTCTGAGATTAGGATCCCTTGGTGTCACCACTTTCTCTTCCTATACAACTACTGGTGCTGAGTAAGAACAAGATGAAGTGGGAGTTGCTGTTCAGCAGTGTGCTGACAATGCTAACCATGGTGAAGGGGTCACTTTTAGGACCAAGAGGGAGTCATGTGGATGGTGCTCATATCCAACTGTAGTGGTTCTTCAAAATTGGTGGCTCTCTATGCTCTCCTACTCCTAAACTGTGCAATTGACACCTGAACATCCATGAGTCAAAAGTGGAGGGAGGAAAGCTAGTAAAGAAGATATAAGTAGGGGTTTTGTAAATGTATTTTAGTGAAATAAATAAATAAATAAATTTATTGCTATAATCACGACTATGATGCATTGAAGATGCAAGGAGGTAATCTCAATGCTGCACTATTATTTAGGATCACTAGTGGAAATATTAACGGAAGTTAGCTTTTAGCTATATATATATGTTATGAATTAAAAAAATTGGCGTGCAAGGGGACAATAGGCTAGTGCTATCTAGTATCGACATTTGACAACTAAGTTTCACATCCTATTGTTATCTTAAGAGTTGTGATACTTGATGCTTTGATCCTATCTGTTTTAGTGTTCATCTGTGAAGTCCTCATTGCTGAAATTTCACTGCCAGTTTGACTTTGTTCATGGTATGCAGTTACCTCAAACAAAATTCATTATGCATTGACCACAATCAGAAAAAGATTTAAACCCGCCAATGTCAGTCCCAAGTCCAGATGAAAAAGGGTGAGGTTACGTGTTAGGTTGCCGATCAATGTAGACTTTTAGGCACACATTGCAGGGTTTAAGTATAACGTCTGGGCAAGGACCACTACATATTCATAAGAACTTGGATGTAGTATTAAATATGCAAGAGTTCTCACACCTAAAGCTATAAACGAGCTAAGTCGAGTCAAGTTTTGTGGTGTTTAAGCTTGTTTGATAAGGTAACCGAACCAAGCCGAGCTTAAAATGAACTAAGCCGTTGAAATGATTGTTCAAGCTTGACTTGATTTATTTTTTATGAGCTTGAGCTTGATTCATTTAGATGTTATCAAACTCTCAATTTAAACTTGTTTGATTGTTTGAAACTTATATTTTAAGCTTGTTGATTGGTTATTGAGCTCGATAATACAAATTTGTTTGTTTATTTTGAAAGTTTTTTTGTTTATTTAACATGTTGATAAGAGTTTTATTGATAAACATAGTTCACGAACATTGTTCACGAATATTGTTAATGAATGTTGTTCACGAACATTATTCACAAACAGTGTTTACCAACATTAACGAGATGAACACATATGTGTTCTAGCTTGTTTGTTTAGTTTAACGAGTTGTTTAAGCTTGTTCATTTAATTGATCTTGTGTATTGAACGAACATAAACGAGTTCTTATCAAGTCAAACATCAAGCTTGTTCATGAACGTTTAGTTCATTTACAGCACTACTCACACCATAGGTTGGTAAGAACAAATATTATATGAAATCTAAATGTCTAAGATTTAGAAAATGAAATCTAGGAACACTCATTGGTAAAGCAATGGAGGTAGTACATACAATGATTATGAGAAGAATTAATATTTTGTGTGTACAAGAGATAAAAATGGGTAGGAGAGTAGACAAAGATGATAGATAATTTGAGATTTAAGTTACGACAAATTATTGAACCACGTAGCCGAAGTTGTCGAATATCCAAATCACGTACCCAATTCCGCATTTGCTCGTGCCTACCCCAATCGATTGCTACAATAGAGAAGTTGATTCGGGACACTACTGTGTCGTTGAACAATTTCCAAATCGATTGGTGTAGCAATCGATTAAAAAATCCAATTCGTATTAAAAAAACTACTACTCAATATGGTATATCGCAATAATGTTTGAGGGCATGTATATGATTAGGAGAACTAGACGAGCACATAAAACCTTCTTCCCTGCCATTTCGAGCTCTTTAGGTCCATCAATCACTTTTAGCCGAAATCGGCTGATGGACCTACGCCATTCAAAAAATTAAAAATTTGATATCTTCGGAAAGATGAGAGTCCATGGAACACATCTGTGGTGTCGGTCAGTGAGTATCATCGTTGTGACAATTATGACGAGCTTCTGACATCATTTCTCATACCCGATTTGTGTTAAAAAAATCACTACTCTCAATATGGTGTATCATAATGATGTTTGAGATATTAATATAATCAGGAAAACTAGATGAGCACATAAGATTTGTTTCCATGTCATTCCGAACTCTTTAGGTCCATTAGCCACTTTTGGTTGAAATCGGCTGATGTACCTAGAGAGCTCAGAATGACATGGAACTAGATCCCATGTGCTCGTCTAGTTCTCCTGATTATATCCATGCCCTCAAACATCATTGCGATACACCATATTGAGAGTAGCGATTTTTTGAATACGAATCGGGCATGAGAAATGATGTCGGGAGCTCGTTAATAGCAAATTGGTTTAGTTAATAATCCAATATATTCAATAGCTCGTTAGAACAACAATTTAAACTCTGCAAAAGTTATTTACATTGATCTCGGTAAAATGACTTCCTGGATATAAATTTGAATTGATATCATATGGCAGAACAAACCTTAAAGGTTCCATTTCGAAGGGAGAAAACAAAACAATCGAATATAAAGCATTATTGATGAGAGAACAACTAGAGAACAATTGATTGATTGATAAAAGAGATAGTAAATCGAAAAAGAAAGAAGGGAAAGAAAAAAAAGAGAGTAACGAGCAAATACGATTTCTTTTGTACCAAAGCACCTATCTAGAACCTCATTTTCATAATTTATTTACCAAGGAGTCCCAATAAAATACCGAATTTACCCTACAAAAACGTTTTGAACAAACACATTGTGCATGATTTTTGTACAGTCTGGTTCCATGTCATTCTGAGTTCTTTAGGTCCATCAATCACTTTTGGTCGAAATGGAACTAGATCCTATGTGCTCATCTAGTTCTTTTGATTATATCCATGCCCTCAAACATCATTGCGATACACCATATTGATAGCAATGATTTTTTGAAACGAATCGGGCACGAGAAATGATGTCGGAAGTTCGATATATTGCCACGACAATTATACTCATTGATCGACACCACAAATGTGTTCCATGGACTCTCATCTTTCCGAAGATATCAAAATTTTAATTTTTTGAATAGTATAGTTCCAATAGTCTGTTTCGGCCAAAAGTGGCTGACGGATTGAAGAGCTCGGAATGACATGAAACTAGGTCTTATATGCTCGTCATATATTCATGGCCTTAAACATTATTGAAATACTCTATATTGAGAGTAGTAATTTTTTGAATATGAATCGGGTTTTTTAGTTAATTTCTACATTGTAGAATCGATTTGGAAACTGTTTATTAGCACAGTACTGTCCTGATCGATTTCTATTGTAGCAATCGATTGGGGTTGACGCGAGCGAATGCGGAGGGGCAAAAGCGGAATTGAGTATGTGATTTGGTAATTTTGAAACTTACTTATGTGATTTGCGGCGGCTTCGATTACGTAGTTCAATAATTTGCCGTTTAAGTTATGATACACAGGAAAGGGTAAAACAAGAAATAGAATAGATATTGTTGTCGATAGTTCGCTAAATGATGAAATAGTAGGAGTAGTTAGAAAGAGAATAGGATTATTACTCTCAAGATAGTGGTGGCGAAAAAAATTATTAATGTAATTAGCATATATGCACGTCAAGTAGGATTAGATTTACATATGAAATCTAGATTTTGGGACGACCTAGATGAGGTATAACAATAAGAATGCCCTAAGCGACAGAATGACAATGGTGGTGGCTCTGCCGCCCAATACTTCAACGTCTATGGCCCTGAAGTACGCTTCTCTTCCCTTCTACTTCCTCTCTTCTTTTTTTTTCCATTTTTTTCTCTCCTTACTACGACTTTCATGTTTTTTTGTAAGAGGCATCTTTTTTGGTGCACAGTATAAGCTTTAGATGGGATAGCCTATGTGTGAAGTGAAGTATTTGTTCACATTTAGATTACTACAATGTGTACCCAATAACTGGATTGGTCTATTCCTTTCAGCTCCATTTTTCTGTGGTTTCTATTTTTTTTCTTCATGTTCATCTGTATATGATTTTCAATTCAATGACAAGATTAAGAAAAATTATAAGGAAACTAGACTTGGAAGCTAATGGTGATTTTAGTTGACTTTACTCTTTGTTTACTTCAGTAATATTCACTTTTTGTTTGTTTTTCTTTTTTCTTGTAAGGTTGATTGATTTTCTTCTCTCTCCTAATGTGTTTAGTTGATTTGGGAACTCTTGGTGTATTTTTTTTTAGATTTGGCTTAATAGTGTGCACCTATTGTGTGACATTATCTAGCAATCTTAGATTCACTGAACTAGGTGACAGCTCAAGATAGGGTGGGCAGCAGGTGTCAATCCCTACATGGTTAGTTCATGACATGGTGACATGCTTAGAATAGATGGGACATTCCACCTAGTGGTTGGCTAGCTATTTGGGATTGAAATTGACCTTCTACATCATTTGGTGGTGAATGCTGGTAGCTGAAGTAATTTGTGGGCCCTTGGTCATGCCCGGACCTAAAATGCTGATGTAAACGAAGCTCTTGATCAAGCTACAATTTTAGTGGAATATAGTGATATAGATTTTAATTGATGTGAATTTGACTCCTTACCATGCCATGCTCAAACTTGGGACCCAAGGATTCCATGTGCCATCACGGGTACCTTCAATTTCGTCAAACAAGTTGAAGAGTTGAGTTGTGGCAGGCAATACGTGACTCTTCAGTCTCACATGAGCAAGTGTAGGAAGGACCCTGCAATTTACAACATGGATATATGCATGTTTATGGATATATGAGGCATCCTTCCAACTGCTAAACTCATGGATGGAAGGAGATCAACTCAGTTCGAAGTATTATTCTTTTTTTTTTTGTGTCAGAAATATTATTCTCTATTCACAACAATGATGTGCAGACAAAGAAATGGATCTACTCACTGGAGTTATGCATTCAAGATGATAGAGAGTTAATAGATAAAATTTTATATTTTGATAGTGGTTGTTATATTCAATTAACTTGTACATGGTAGTGGTGACTGGGGTGTCAATGTTTTTACCAGTAGGGAGCACAACTCTCGCTAGCAGAGAAGTGTCGAGTCGTATGACTTGTATGCATATATAGAGAGATAAATAAAACAAGAGACAAATACAAACAGGCAGAAAGTTACAACTTGAATTTATCGCTGTGTCCCTCCCTGTTCTCCTCTTCTTGTTTTAATTTTGGCTTAGCAACAATAGTGGCTGTTCTCATGTGGTTCATACGAGCTTGCTACCGAGTTTTTGTTTTTCTAGTTCAAATTGAGTGGATCAATCTGCGTCGGAGTCTCAATTTGCTCTTTAACTGTGCTCCTATTGATTCTTGTTAATGAAGCTAGGTAGAAAATGAGACTTCGTCAAATTTTCCTTAGAGAGGTTGGTTCTAGTGTACCTCTTTGATTGAAATCTAAGCTGGAGATTTCCTTGAGCCCATGGTTTCTAGTGCCCATCAATATTTGGTGGCATGATTGAGATGTATTGTTTCAGCCATTGACTCTCATAAATGCTGTATCAGATTGTGTAAATGTCAATGTGTCATCAATGTTGACATAGGTTTGATGGTACGGTCCAAAACCAGCATGCCTTGATTTGTCTGATGAAACTGGTTGAGACAAGGAAATTATCTTATGTGGGAAAACTATCTTCTCATGATTCATTATTCAGTTTTGTCTGGAAGTCAATTATTGGAGAAGATGAAACACAACAAAAAGAGAGGTCAGGGATATAAAAAAAAGGACTGTTCTAGCAGCAGAAGGGAGGAGTGATGTCAGTGTTGAAGAAATCAATATGCATCTATATCATGAATTTGGTTTAGTTTTCATTGTGTCGGTCCAAGTTCAACTCCTAATGATCAACTACGAGACACTTATGTATCATAGTTAGATGTGCATGCACATCACTGTGCATTAGAAGTATGAACTCTATGACTCAAGTTTAAGTTGTAAACTATACTTTGAGCACTTGGGTTCGATTATTTTCATGGTTTGGCAATTTGGTTTGGTCTCAACAATATCAAATGATTTAAGTTTATTCCTCTAACCTAACTGGAAGTTGATTGTAACACATTCTATAGTATAACCTCATTTAAGCAAGGATCTGATTTGTTCTCCAGCATATCTCTTTGAATAATTTGGTGGAAGAATGCACTTAGCGTCCTTGTCTACGGGTGATATTATTATCAGCATACTTTGTGACATGTAATGCCATTCAACATGATACTTTTATGGTATGAACTTCCCGATTGTGAAATGGTGCTCTCCTACCACACTCTTGACCACTGCTGTTGTTGAGTGTTTATCTTCCATCAACCAATTTCTGTGTATTTTTACAATCACCTTACAAACAGAACCTTTCCTTTTCCTTAAATAGATCATCCATTTCTTCTCTTTTATTTTTTAAATACTTCATGCCTATGGTAAATGCTAATTTGTTCTCTTTTTGTCTTGCACATCGGTGCATCTGATTCTCTCTGTATATGTGAGTTATCTGTAATTCTGTTATGTTCTTGCATCATAAGTTGTCCTGTTTTGGTCAGGGAACAATTTTATTCTGGCAAACATAAAGGATCTGCCTTTTCCTAACCACTATTATACTCTTTCTAAAAAGCAACTTGAGGAAAATGGATATTTCTTAAATCTTCCAGGTAGGCATTTATTTTTGTGTATTTGAGTGCTTATATTGCTATTTAATGAAAAACTTATGATGCAGGTGTTACCACTACACTTCCATCTCCTTCAAGTTCTCCATTGCATGAAATTCTTGCACTTGACTGTGAGATGGTAACAAACAAATTTGGGAGTTTAATTTACTTGTTAAATTCTAGATTATGCTACTCTTGGGGTTTTATTTTGGAGATGGAAAATTGGGACTCAGTTGTATTCTTTTTTCTGATTTCCATTCATCATTTTTCTTTGGATTTGGAATTGCATTTTTAAGCTTCTTCACATGATGTGTTTTATTTTGTAGGCAATGTTACCCTATGGAAAACTAGTTTGTGTAGAGATTTTACCAGGAAGCTTTGTGCCATGGTTTTAAATGCTGATTCATGCCGTTCGATATGGGTGGAATTTATTGTTTCACTCGCCGACTTGCATGGCATTGACGGGTGTGGAGCCGTGAAGTCCATTGCAACCATGTGACGGGTTGCAAGGGTGCCACAATCACGCGGTGGGTCGTGGGGGTTGTTGCGATGGGTCGTGGGGTTTGTCGCGACCTCGAGGTGGATCGCGGGTCCGTCGTGATCTCATAGCAAGTCGCGGAGGCCGTTTTTAAAAATAAATAAATAAATAAATTTTATTTTCCTTCATTTTTTCCTTGTTTTTATATTGTTTTTATTTTTCGCTCTGGAAATTATTTTCCTTCTATTTATTTTTATTTTTTATTTTTGTGTTAGTCGATAGAATTTTCCCCCCCATTTATCTCAGGTTATTTTTTTTCCTTTGTGCTTCCACCAGCTAACCAGGGATAAAAAAAATATAATTTTTAATTTTATAAAATATATTATTATTAATGAATTAAATTATTTTATATAAAATTAATTTAATTTTAAATTTATCATAATAAATCCAGTTTAAACCTAATATGATGAATTTTAGTTAATCTTAAATTAATTTTTACTTAATGGATTAAATATTTTATGAGATAATATTAAATCTAATTAAAATAAATATTTATAGTTGAGTTGATATTTAGATGATAAAATTGTCACATAAGAGTAAGGTTTGAATTTTTTGAGTTCATTCCTTTAGGGAATAGGTTTCATTCATCTAGGAGATTGTTAGGAGGCTGTTTGATATCATAATTTATCGTTATTCCTTAAGTTTTGGGGTGGATCATGAGGGATGGGGATGTCTGGAATAAGTATTATCATTTTTTACCATGTGTGTTACATCGGAGATAGTTCCAAGTTAGCTAAGAACTTTGTGATGACTCATCTATATCTAATATCATTGTTATCCCATTTCCTAAAGCAGAGAGATTTAGGCTTGAGGAAGAAATTTTGGAGGTCCTCATTGACCATGTGGAGAGGAACACATCATAGCTCAATGTCGAATCATTAAGGCAGCTTTTTGAGTCCCCAAAGGAGGATAGGCTTGAGGATTTAGAGTAGATATAGAGGATTTAAAAGCTTTTGTCCTCTTAGGTTAGGAAGCAATGCGCTTTTTGTGTCCACACATCATATGTATAGATATCTCTTCTTGTGAAAGAAGTGATTTGACGACAAGTGGTTCAACATCATCAAAAAAAAAAAAAAAAAAAAAAACTTAGGTGAGAGAGTAAATAAAAAATCAAAATAGATCATTATATGAAAAGAATATATTCATAACTTTTATCAAAATTTATTTTTTTTCTTAAATTTAATAAATTATATATATAATAATAAATTTGGCAATGTCAAGGGCGGAGTTATGACACTAAGAATGTATTTGGTTTAAGTTATCGTATAAAATCTTGGTTATGTGATTATCAGATAATTACATAATCAAAATTATGTGGAATAGAATACAAAAAAAATTGTTAATCTCGGAATTAATAAAAAAATTATTTTTTAAAGATTTTTTGATTTCGGATTATATGTCTCTTTTATTGACATGTCGAGTATGAATTATTACTCGGAAATTATCGATTATTTAAATCAAACAAAATTTTTATTGATAATCTTAAATAAATAATTAAAATTATTAAGAATAAATCAAACAGGTTGCAACTCTAGAGTTTGGAAGTGGGCACGCACAAGAAGTCAATTCAGGGGTATGAGTAAGGGACGAAACATATGTAAAAGAAAACCTAATATCCATGGCACAATGACCTTCGCTTCAATACCTAAAGCAAAAAAATGGACGGGCCGGGGATTTCACGATCACGTAGTCAAGCAGGTCGAAGAGACCTCTACGGTGTGCTCGTATAAGTCCAGCTTGCAATCGTGCGACGCTGGTGCCTTCCAAATGCTCGGCAAGTGCCTCCCTCGCCGCTGCGTTTCAGCCGCCTTCTCCACTCTCCCGGTCTCACATCGATGGCGTGCCGACCTCAAAAACCGATCCCTAGCCGCCCAGATAACTTCCCTCCTCCTCCAGCGCAAGGATTGGATCCGCCGCCTCCGGTCCAAAGCCTTACTCCTTCCCGGCCCCTCCTGCGACGACCTCGTTCGCCGAGTCCTTTCCATGACCCGCTCCCACCCTGATCTCTCCCTCAAATTCTTCAATTGGGCGCAGTCCGATCTCGGTTACCGCCCGGACCTCCATTCGCTCGCAACAATCGCGTGGACCCTCGTGGACGCCGGTCTCCTGGATCGAGCTAGGTGGCTTCTGGATCCAGTCCTGCTGTCCTACCACCCGCATGCGGTTGTCAACTCGCTTTCCCGAGCCTCCCAACGTAAGGATTCTCGATCTAGGGCTCTTAATTTTGTCCTCGAAACCTACTCCACTTCGGGGCTGATTTCCAGTAGCTTGGAAATTTTCAGAAAAATCGTAGCTTTCAGGTGTCAAATTACGACCTGTAGTTGCAATGCGCTTCTTGACGCTCTGTCTTCCTCGGATGTGGACGGGGATGGGGTCAGGATTGCCTGGCGTTGTTATGCTGCTGCACTTCGAAATGGCGCAGTGCCGGATTCTCGCACTTGGTCGATTCTGTCTCGGCTTCTTTGCAGGGAGGGGAAGCTTGAAAAGGCCGTCCTTTTGCTAGTTGTAGGTGGTTGCAGAGATTCAGCTTATGATCTGGTCATCGATTGTTACTGTAGGAAAGGAGAATTTGGAGTTGCCATTGGCCTCGTCCACAGAATGCGCGAAGTCAACATGAGACCGAGGTTTACTACTTATAGTGCAATCCTTGATAGTGGTTCTAGATTTGGGGATGACAAAATCATGGGTTTGATGTTGAGAGAGATGTTGGTTTATGGTTTCCTCCCAACTGTTCCTTGCTTGGATTATGATCGGATTATCTGCAGGCTTTGTGAGCTTGAGAAGATCTATGTGGCAAAATTTTTCTTTGATAGAGCTAGGAAACACAATGTTGAATTAGGAAAAGGAGTGTATCTTTATTTGCTAAAGACAATGTCAAAGGAAGGAATCGCACGGGATGCAATGGAACTTTATGGAATATTGTTGGAAAAGGGGATCAAAGTGAATCCTAGAAGTTGTAAGGTTTTTGTTAGTGGAATTTGTAATGGAAATCCTTCAATTGAAGTGGATCAAGTGTTAGAAGCTGCCATCAAAAGAGGGGTTGTGCCTAAAATCTCTGATCTCTCAAAATATATAGCTGCACAACTTAGCAAATCTATGTGGAAGGAAGCAGGTCATTTGATTGATATTGCACTGCAAAATGAAATCTCGTTGGATGGGTTTTGTTTCTATGATCTGGTCAGGTACTATTGCACTAACAGGCTTGTTGACTCAGCATTGGAGTTGCATGAAAGGTTGAAGAAATTGGGGGGGTGTTTTGATTTATTTTCATACAAATTGCTCCTCAAAACACTGCTTGGAGAAAGACGGTCAGCCGAAGCTATCCAAGTTTTTGACTATATGCAGGGAAAGGACATTCTAGACGGTGATATCTTTGTGACTATGATTTGTGAACTTTGCCACGCAGGGGAGAATCGGAGGGCAATGAATCTGCATGACGAGATGTTGAAGCTTGGCTATAAGCCTAATGAAGCCAGCTACAGGAATGTAATTTCTCATTTTTCATGAGAGGTCATTCCCAATTCTTTTCTTGAACCCATCCACTAACCAGTGGTTTCATATAATCTTCAGTTGTTTTTCTCTAATGTCAGTTTCACAGAAACGTCTCTAAACTTCAGCAACTTGAAGAGGGTCCTAATTAGAAGCTTGATATTCACACGTTAACAGTCATACTCCTGCCATTTGCTGAGTAGAGGAATGCAAGATATGATGAACTCTAATCCACATTGTTATGGACATTATGATGAAGATCCATGGATGCTTTCTATTTGCTACCAACTGCAATCCAAACAATTATGTGCCAAGTTGGACTTGTGCATTAAAATGTCTTCAGGTGTGTTGCTAATCTAAACAACAGTTTTGATTTGCTACCAACTGGCAACTGCTATGTAACTAGTTATCCTCTTCAATAATTAGTTTTGTGCATCATACAACCTTTGGGATGTCACGCCAGCTTCAGCAACAGTGCATCCCGTTGTTGCCTATGCATGGGGGATTTTGAGTACCTAATCCGCGAGCAAAGTTTGATATCAGATTAGCGACAAGTTTGGATATTATAGTTTGTTTGAAAATCAATGAGTGAGCCTTGGGTCAAAAACAATGAGTGAGCCTTGGTTCACTCAGAGATAATATAATTCTCTTGGTAGCCACACAAAACAGCTCCTTCAAAGACAAGAAGGGAGCTCAAATAAAAGACAGGCTAACATCATCACCGCTCGCACCTGGAGGAATGGCCGAAGGAATGGCGATTGCTGTGCTGGGATTGATGCGATGACGAAAATTATACTGACAGAGGATGAGGCTATAGCAACCTCACAGCCAAAGGCCTTGTATCTAACGTCAGAGATGATCTCGCCGGCGACCTTGATTTGGAACTTGACAAGGCAATGATCATGGTATGTGAAGGCGGCACCCCGCGCCCACAGATGAGTCGTTCTCATCGAACGAACCAAAATTCCGAGGATTCTTCGAATGATCGATCATCTTTTCGTCGTACCTGTAATCGTAGAGTCGCGCGGGGGGAGGGGGGGAGGGGTTGCGCCTTCGCATACCATGATCATTGCCTTGTCAAGTTCCAAATCAATGTCACTGGCGAGATGAGATCATCTCTGACAATGCCTTTGGCTGTGAGGTTGCTATAGCCTCATCCTCTATTGGTATAATTTTCTTTCTCTTGAATTTCCTAGTTCATTTCCTTCTATCTATTCTCAACATTTATGTCTCCTTGATGAAGGGTGTCTTCGCTTTTTTTCTTCTCAAATTGATTTATGACGGTAGACTAGGTTGTTGCTATAATTCCTATCATTGACCTATTAGCCCGGATAAATTATTATTTCTGACTCTGGCCATTGTTCGTATATTGTAGCTTCGGAAAGGATATGTGGAAAAAATTAAACGAAGCTATCACTTTCGCAAATTGGTAAGTAGATGCATGTTCCAAATGATTTTTAATGTACACGCAAACTAAATTTCTTATGTTGCAATTTATATTTGTCAGGGAGATTATATTTGCAACAACGGAGATTATAAGGTTTCTCCGCGTACCTCCCATACAGTACCAATGCGTGCTGGCACCAATTGCCATCCGAGCTGCAGTCTTGGACTATATGTCCAAGAAGTAATTAGGTCAGTGAGGTAAAAACTATTTTATCTTATCAGTTTTTAGTATTTTTACACTAGAAACTAGAAAGCGCTGAGGTAAATGTCATTGAGTTGGTGGGTGCTGATATATATAGTTCCGGTGATACCAATTGAGATACCATTTGTCTCGATCGTTATCCTCTAGGATCAATTTAGTTAGAAGATTTATTTTCTTTCCTTTTTTCCTTGGTGATGCTTCCTTTAATTTTCTTAGTCAATCATGGAGAACAAATGAAACACCATAAAGCAAAGGGAGGGAAAGTACTAGTCAGAGCACTAGAGACAATAAAGAGGTGTGACACTGAGTTAGAAATATTTAAGTGCATAAATATCCTATATTTGTGTCAATTATAGTCCCAGTTCAATTCCTTTAAGATATATTCATTGATACGATGAGTAATCAACACTAATATATACAAGATATCCTAGGAGCTAGCGTTATTTAATGAGTCTTCGAAAATTGTGAATTCGATCCACTAAAAAGTTGATGTTCTAAGTGATGCAACAACCATTTCGGTATAGTAAGCTTATTATATATTAGTTCAGTTGACCTTTAATAGATACATTATATTCATATTTGGAGGTAATTAAACTAGCGGGTGACAAAATTAAATACTATAAGATTAAATCTCAACATACTATGACGTGTGTCAAATTGTGCCAAAACAAAACCTCAACTTCTTGGGAGAGGAAGTTAAAAAGAGTCTATCTATTATATTCAATGTCTGTATATCTTATTATTATTATTATTATTGTTTTATTTTTCAATTTGGTGTCTGCATGGGAGGAAGAAATTCATGAGGCACTTCCAGAGTACTGGATAATATAATTCTCTTGGTAGTCACACAAAACTGGATAATATAATTCTCTTGGTAGTCAAAGACAGGAAGGGAGCTCAAATAAAAGACCTGTCAAGACAAGTATCCACAAAAACAGACGGTGAAGCACCAGCTAGCTACTACATAGACAAGAAGGAACTTTGGGAAATTCAAAAACGTAACCGTATTTGGGAAATTCAGTGGCACTCCCAACATTTTCAAAGACATTTTGTTACAAAATCAAGAATGTTTCTTCAATCTCAGAATTCTGTATATCAAAATTCTGTAACATTTTCTCAAGGAAGCAATATTATGTAATCAAGAAAGCTTCCCCAACAATCATATTCATTTGGTTCTCCAAACGACTAAACACTTGTCTTCTATATTTTTCACTACCATAGCACAAAAATTACTTGGGGGCCTAACCCTTCTATATTATATATCTTTACTATTCAAGCCATTGTCTAAGGAGATTCCTCGGCATCCCTCTTATGGTGTGCACTTGTTTGGGCGACCAATTTCTTGTAACATTCTCCCTATGCGGGTGACGTGGACTGTCCATTGAAAATGTGACCACTTTGTCGCTGCTTATGGCTCAAGTTTTGCTTGATAGAATTTTTTACTTCTTCTTCCTTCTTATCTACAAAGGAAATCAAATCCTTGATGGTAGTTAATCGCGTTGGACGCTTCAAACAGCGTTCGGGTTCGAGCTTTGCATCCTCGTCTTGGCTACTATACCTGCTGTATTGGCAAAATATTCTGATGAAGAACACAATGAGAGCCCCCAAACATGCAAGGCCACAAATGAGAAAAAGACCCCAGAAGCTCCGGAGGCTGAGCCGGTTGGCATCGATCTCACTTTCTTGTGAGCTACACCCTGCGTGTTGTAACCATTTGTCATGGATCCTCTGGAGACCACCATTTTCTGAGAGTGTCAAGATCGCTGTGGATAAATCAATTGCAAGCGGTGAATCTCTTGGAAAGGCCTGTTGAGCAGAAATGATGATTCTCA
>JBBUKS010000060.1:10605598-10647940 GCA_038050645.1 Hedychium gardnerianum
CGTGTAACTTGGTTATATTTAATGAAAAATCGTTCTGAGTTATTTTCTCTAGTTTGTGCCTTTTGTGCGATTAAAACTCAGTTCAATGCTTTTATTCGTACTTTACGAAGTGATAATGTCAAGAAATATACGTCCGGTTTATTCCAATCTTATATAGGTCAAAATGGCATGCTTCATGATACCTTTGATACTCCATCCCAAAATGGTGTGGCTGAACATTTATAGATATCTTCTTGAAACTACATGCGCCCTTTTATTTCAAATGAATGTTCCCAAATTTTTTTGGGCTGATGCAGTTTCTACAGCGTGTTTTCTCATTAACCGCATGTCATTCTCTGTTATTCGTGATGAGATCCCTTACAAAATCCTTTTCCCCAATAAGTTGTTATTTCCTGTTCATCGTAGGATATTTGGTAGCACTTGTTTTGTTTGAGATGTTCGTCCGCATATCATTAAATTAGATCCCAAGTCTTTGAAGTGTATCTTCATTGGTTATTCTCGTCTTCAAAAAGGTTATAGGTGTTATAGTCCCAGTATTAATAAGTATCTTGTTTTAATTGATGTTACCTTCATGAAAGATGCACCTTATTTTCCATCTTGACGTATTCCGACTCGTCAAAGGGAGGATGATGATTTGTTGGTGTATACTATCACATCCTCCGCACCCGTCCCAGAACCGGCTCCTGTCAAGCCTCCTATTATTCAAGTTTATTCCAGACGTCAACCTCTTAATTCATGTCATGTGTCTACTACTTCGTTATCAAATCCAGTCTCGAACAATGATCTTCCTATTGCGTTACATGCCAGTGTACTTATCCTACTTTTTTTGTTTCTTATAACGGTTTGTCGTCTTCCTCTTGTTCTTTTATTACTTCACTTGACTCTCTCTATTCCTAAAATTGTTCGTGAAAAGATGCAATGATAGAGTAGATGAATGTTTTAGATGACAATGACACTTGAGACTTGGTCGATCTACCCTCAAGGAAACGAGCTATTGGATGTAAATGAGTATTCACAGTTAAAGTCAATCCGGATGGGTTAGTTGCCAGATTAAAAACTCGTCTTGTCGCTAAAGGCCATGCTCAGACCTACGGTGTGGATTATTCAGACACTTTTTCTCCTGTTGCAAAGTTGACATCTATTTGATTGTTTATTTCAATGACTGTTATTCATCATTGGCCTTTACATCAACTTGATATCAAGAATATTTTTCTTTAAGGTGATCTTTAGGGTGGAGGTGTATATGGAGCAACCTCTTGGCTTTGTTGCTAGAGGGAGTCGGGGCGAGTTTGTCGTCTTTGAAAAGTTTTGTATAGTTTGAAACAGAGTCCTTGTGCTTGGTTTGGAAAATTTAGTCAGGTTGTTGAAAAATTTGGTATGATGAAAAGCAAGTCTGACCATTTTGTGTTCTGCAAACAGTCAGGAGCTGGCATCATTCTGTTTGTCGTGTATGTGGATGATATTGTAGGAATCTCATCTTTTAAATCTTTCATTCATACTCAGTTTCACACGAAAGATTGGGGGGTGCTAAAGTATTTCTTGGGTGCTGAAGTTACGTGGAGTAAAAAAGATATATTTCTATCTCAGAGAAAATATGTCCTTGACCTATTAACTGAGACAAAAAATTGGGGGCAAAATCTTGTAGTGCTCCAATGACTCGTCCAGAACATGCCGGAGATGGGGAACTATTTGAACATCTTGGGAGATATCGAAGGTTAGTTGGGAAGTTGAATTACTTTACCATGACTCGTCCAGATATTGCATATTTGGTTAGTGTTGTCAGTCAGTTTATGTCTTCTCCAATCGTTTATCATTGGGCAATATTAGAGCAAATTTTGTGTTACTTGAAAGAAGCACCCAAACGGGGTATCGTATATGGAAATCATGGACACACTCATATTGAATGTTTTTCAGATGCAGATTGGGCAGGTTCCAAAATGGATAGAAGATCTACTTTATGTTATTGTATCTTTGTTGGAGGAAATTTAGTCTCATGGAAGAGTAAAAAGTACACGATCCAGTGCAGAGTCGGAGTCAGAATATAGGGTTATGACACTATTTGTGTGCGAGATAATGTGGATATATCAACTTTTGATTGAATTAGGACTTAAAATTTCAGTACCAGTTAAACTGTCATATTGCATCGAATCCTGTGTTTCATGAGAGAACTAAGCACATTGAAATTGATTATCATTTTGTTAAAATTCAACAAAGCTTGATTTTTATAGGATATGTGAAAACTGGAGAACAACTCGGGATATCTTCACAAAAGCTTTGAATGAGGTTCAGGTTGATTATCTTTGTAACAAGTTAGATATGATTAATATCTATGCTCTAACTTGAGGGGAGTATTATCGGAATATATTAGTTACCATATTTATATATACTAGTTAATATATATATCTGTCAATTCAATTATTCTAATTGTAGTTTTTAAAAATAAATCTCTAGTTTGTATATAAATATGTCTTATTCTTCAATAAAGTGTATGAATTCTTTTTTATCTCAAATAACACTTTTAAATTTTCACTCATGTTATTCACTGTTTTACATCTCAATAAGATTATATCGTACAATACCAATCATGAATCATATGATTCTAATAACTATAACAACTATGTTGTCAATTTGACAGAGTAGTCATTTACTTGTGTCCATTGTTTGGATAAGGAGATATTGTGACAAGAAGCGTGTGACATCTGAGGTTAGGGTTATGGGGGATTCATATTCAATGATGGTTTCCCAATAGATAAAATTCACACACAAAAAAATAGGCTTCTTTACTCAGTGCTATAGGGCATTTGATTCTATAGGCAAGCATGGGTTTGGTTATTGGTAACGCAACATATTGATTTGGTTTGAGTTAGACCAAAAATAATAGATAAATTTATCATCTTTACAAATATGGGTGCATTGCCTTCAAATCGAAATGAATTGAAATTGAGATCTTTTTTGATTTTTTGGGTTTCAACTGCCTACCCATGATTGATTGCTTTACATGGAAGGTTCCAACTAGAGATGACAACCAGTTCAGCTACCCACGATCTAGCATGGCATGACCTAATCCCAAGTGGGTTGGGATGGATCCATGTGTCTTGCTCAACTCAACAAGAAGTCGAGTTGTGCCGGCCCAACTTGGTTCATTGTCGAGCACATCTCGTGTGGCGGGCCAAGTATGATAACCCATGGTGAGCCTACCACAAGAACAAAATCCATTTTTATTGATATTTCATATAAATTTTTTATATTACCCATTTTAACCTTCAAATAATAAAAAATTTAAAATTTTGTAACCCATAAAATTTTCAAAACTCATCTAGATATCCTTATTTTTAGTATTTTTCATTTTTTAAAAAATTATTGGATAAAATGGCCATGCTCGAGCCTATGTTGGCACCATCCTATGTAGTGCTCAGCATGGCCCAACTCGGGCACGGCCAGTTATGACCCTCGTTATCCCCTAGATTGGCTGCTAGGAGATCGCTATTAAGGTTATGTGTGCCACTCTATTGCTCAATCCAGAGCACAGATGGCTGCATTCATATAATGGCTCGATTGTGCATCAACGGTGTAGGCATTTGAGTGATTTACATGTAAGACATGATTGTGATTTGTTGTCCATGTAGTATGGTCCCAACAGAGTTGATGTGAGTCTGCATTGAACTATACTTGAGGGAATCATGTGGAATTTATCGATGTTGATTAGGCTTTTGTAGGTTGCACGATGAGGTGATGTAAATAATATCGATCAATTTTAGTAACTTGAATTCACTAAGATAAATTGGTGCAAACTTTGAAATATAGTTTTATTGTATTTTTTTTTACTATTTTTAGTATTTTATCCAAGTACTACTAAATTATTGTAAAAGCTTATAAAAGAGGCTCTTGTTCAATTGTCATATCAATTCAAGCGATGAGGTTTTTATTTTCATATGCTTCTCAACCTCATAACTAGCTAAGTAACTGAGACTTCTAACCTCTGTTCAGATCATTGATTGAAGTATATGAATTTATCTGATGCAGCGTCACGGGGTTATAGTGGGTTCTGACCACATGTGAGACAGTGATTAGCAAGTATATTCTGGGTTTAGATAATAATACCCTGTAACTTACCATCAAGCAAAAAAACAATGATAATAAAATTGTCTATGATTCTATCCTAATTACGGGTTAGCTGCAATTACTTTTTAATCAATTTGAATCCAACTAGTTTAGTTTTAGACTTAGATCTTGAACCCGAGCAACTATTTTTAGTTAGGTGCACCTACAGTCTATCCTTACTTTTTGTTTTCTGTGAGGATAGAAAATAAGAGAGAAGAGATTGTATTGTGTTTGTTTGGGTAGATAAAAAATAGGAAGGGAAACAATAAATTGTTGACTGGTTGGAAAGCGTCAAGCCAGTGTTCTCAACCAATTATGTGAAGATCCTCCAATCTTATCCCATTTTTAGGAGGTAAGAAGAGGATAGAAAAAACTATAACAAAGATTCTATAACCTTAAGACTTCAGTTTGTATGATCTAATTTCAACAGAGTATTATGGTTCTGGTTGATCTAGTTTCCTTTGCAAATCAAAAATGAATTATATTTCATTCTGTCCTATTACCATACTGATATTAACCATGCATTGGCTCACACAAGACTTTGTCGAGCTGGAATGCTGTGCTGCTGTCTCAATTGCTACAATTGAATTTTGGCGACTATATAAAAATTTGCTCGGTAATTGTGTAAATAGGTAGATGCAGTGGTATACCTGGTGGATGCATATGACAAGGACAGGCTTGCAGAGTCGAAGAACGAACTTGATGCACTTCTTTCCGACGACGCCTTGGCAAATGTTCCATTTCTTATTCTGGGAAACAAGATCGACATTCCATATGCAGCATCAGAGGATGAGTTACGCTACCATTTAGGCCTGAACAATTTCACAACCGGCAAGGGCAAGGTGAACCTTGCCGACTCCAACGTCCGGCCCCTCGAAGTCTTCATGTGCAGCATTGTTCGTAAGATGGGCTACGGCGATGGATTCAAGTGGGTTTCACAATACATAAAGTAGGATTCTGAATTCAAAACTCGATTGCTTTGCCAGCTTTTGCTCCGATTAAACTTTTTCTTGGTTTTCTTTGTTGTAATGGGTGTAGACTCTTATTAAGGAAGACGGGGATTTGGTGTTATAGCAAAAGAGTTATGAATGGTGATTATTGACTCTTAAATTCTTATTCTGGATTTTGGTGGAAAATGTGTACGTTATCGATAAAAAAAAAATCAATTTTCTTTTCACTATGCATGTGTGAGCCCCTTGTTCATTCTTCCAAAAGTTGAATCGTGATGTTAATTATTTGATATTCTCATAACATGTGTAATGTACTAGTTCTACTCATCTTCTCGTCTTTAAAATACAACAACAATTTATTTACAAAAGATTTAACCTCTTTTGTCGTATGCGTATATTTCAGACTTTTGAATATCAATTTGGAATTCATCAGCGATGGCAGTATAAATTTCAATGAAAAACATGAACTCCTCGTTAATCAATTAATTAGGGCTTTAAATTTTATGATTTTTAAATTTATTTAATAAAATAAGAGTTAAATCGAAAATTAAACTGTTAAAATTATTCAAATTTAACTTTTTTTTATGAGTTTAAGTAAATTTTATTGATGAATATTATTGAACTAATATTGTTCATAAATATTAATAAATTAAAAAATATATATATATATATATTTAAATTTATTGATAATTATAATAAATTTATCATTTATTAAGACTTCGTGGGGATTAATGAGTTTTATTAATAAATATTATTGAACTAATATTATTCATAAGTATTAAATATTTATGTATTTAAATTTATTCATTTAATTTAATAAATTATTTAAATTTATTTAATTAATTATATATATATATATATATATTAAATAAACATAAATAAATTCTCAGCGAAGCTACAATTAACCACTTATTTCCTATTTGATTTTTAAAAAAGGACAGGAAATATTGCAACGCAAACTGCATGCCATGTACTTCTCTACTCCACCTCGCTGTTTTTTTTTTCTCTATTTTAATTTTCAAGCATTTTCTTTCCCTGGATTCATCAGCTCGTGCCGTCCTCCGCCGTCGACACCCTGCTCAGCCTACTCGGCGCCGACTTGCCGTCGCTACACATCTTCCTTCCGCCTTTCGCTCGGCGCCGCTGCACCCCGATCAGAGCCCTGTGCGCGACCGCGGCCGCGGCGGGGTGCTGGCACCCCGCGCCCTCCGCGGCGCCACCGCCGCCGTTTTGGCCCGATTTGGCGCCGTCGCCCGCGGCAGCAGCCTCGTTCATGGCGGAGAGCTCGAGGAACAGAGGCCGAGGGCGGAGTCGAATTTATAGCTTGTAGCCGGCGAAGAGGAAGGTAGTTGGGGCGGGAAGAATCCTCATCGACGTGGCGGGCGCGGCCGAAGAAGACAAAGGGAGTGGCGGCCGAAAGCGCTGCTTAAGCTTTAAGGCGCCATTCGTCGGGAAAAAAAAAGACGGCGGGCGGGTCCCACGGGGCTTCCACTTGGGTCCAAAGGTGATTCCCATCCCATCGGCGATAGAATGAGAGGACAGAGATCGATCGACAATTTGAACAGAATGACCCCAAAGCGCAGAGCATTTGAATGCCAGATTTAATGCTCCACGTAGAATGTATCTGTTTATTTGGTTAGAAGGATACCTGATAAGGATGTCAGCAAATTCATCGTTCGACCCCTCTTTGTACAGCTGCCAAAATGCAACACACCTGAAATCTCTTAACCAACTTTCAAAAGTTCAATTTATAATAACTAGAATTCCTAACTGGCAAGTGTCTGCTGTCTCGTCTTAATTCAAATCTGGCAAACAAAAACATCATGGGTTGCAAAGAAAACACTAGAAATTATAGTTCGCATAGCAGCAGCATAGAGATTGTAACGTTCCAAAT
Source organism: Hedychium gardnerianum (assembly GCA_038050645.1). NCBI lineage: Eukaryota > Viridiplantae > Streptophyta > Magnoliopsida > Zingiberales > Zingiberaceae > Hedychium > Hedychium gardnerianum. Next base: position 10,612,544 of record JBBUKS010000060.1, read on the forward strand.
GATGTAAGATAAATGATAATGGTCTGTTTGCTGATTGGGCAAGGTTACACCTTGTAACCTCTGCTCTTTCTTCTTCCTCTGGCCTTCTCGAACTTCCGACCCTTGGCTCGAACATAAGGCTTCGTGTGGCTGTGTGGCACACCAGGCGCTTTGCCGAAGTGCTTCACAGCTTCTCTAGCATTCTTTGGCCCTCTCAAGAGAATCTAAAAACAATAAAAATCATGATGAGACAATTGTAGGATGCTGACTTCCCAAACAATAATTCACACAAGACAGATAAGTATCAGGTAACAAAGTCCTTTAGCAGTGCTAAAAATTATTTCACCTAAGTCAAGTGACACATGCTGAATTTCCATCGAGGTTTGGAAACAAAACTATGAACTTTAGCATTAGGATACTTTGGGCATTGGAAGATCAAGTCAAAACTAAAGAAACACTAATTTGAGAATCTAGCCCAGGCAAAGATGATGGGACAAGAGGGGAGCTTCTCCTGATATTGCCATAAACTGAATGTCTCATTATGAGAAGTGTTTAAGAAACACTACCATCATTGCGCAGAAATGTACCATGCATCATAATGAAAATTTCAATTCCAGATGAACAAAGCAAAAGCATAAAAAGGAAAACTATATTCCTATGAGAACAACCTAACAAGGTTGGTACAAGATTTCCTAACTTCTAGCACAGCTGAAGCAATAATTTTCATGAAATATTGGTGTCTATATCCCCTGAGAAGGTTATAAAACAAATAAAGAAAGAAAAAGGTTCCCTCGGAATGATAGTCAAATGCTCATCAATGTATCAGTATAAGCATGGTATACATAAACATCACTAGAAACTCACCAAAAAGACACTTGAAGAAAGGAATAAGCACAGTTCCACACCATATTAAAATATTCTTCATATATTGAATAAAATAAATTTAAGCAACATTCCAATCTTGCCAACCAAAATGCACCCAAACAGATCTAGTTACTTCAAAGTATGGCATCAAAGAGTAAACACAAAGGTACAAATGCAATTTCAGAAACCATTTCTATTGCTTAATTATAATAATCTAAACAGATGATCACCCATATAGCAGCTAAGACTGACAAATTATATTGATGCAAACAATTACTAGTTGAAGTCTGTTCACAAGGACAAAACCATTGAGTTCCAAGCTTCAAGCCTAACTAGTAGATAAACCTTAAAAGTCCCTGGCTTCAAGAATCTTGAGATCAATTCCAATTTTCCAGAGTATAAATCTTACGATAAAAACATTTTCTACAGACTTTGAGCGGGCAAAATAAGAGATATTATAAAATGTATATCATTATAGATAAATAATCAATTGAAAGGCACTAAAGAACATCGAGGATAACATCCCCTCTCTACTTAGTTCCACATGAAATAAAGTCTTTTTATGAATTCGATGTTGCCTAAAGTAACTTATGCACCTTTAACCATTTATGACAAATTCAAAAAAAAAACTTAACTTAGTGTTTACTTGTCACATAGGAAATTGAAGGGAAATGAAATGGTTCGAGTGAAGAGAAATGAAAAGAAATGAATTGTAATATTTTATGTCCACTCTAATTCATTTTATCTTATTTACTTGGACAAAATAGTAGGAAGAGAAATACTCTAACTTATCTGTTTGTGACTATGAGATGTATAATGTTCATCATCTTCCATTTTCACCCAATTTGGAAAAAAAGGGGGAAATGAATGAATTAAATTCCTTTTCTTCTCTATTTTCTTCAAAGTAAACAACACAATTTGTTCATTTTATTTCATTTCACTTATTTCTATTGAACATAGCATTAAGACATTCAGGGAACTGAAAAGTAAAATAGAACACGGTTTGTTCTTCAGAATAGAAGGGGTAAACCAACATTCTATCTTCCCCTAACGAAATTGAGAATAAAAAGGAATACAGGTAAGATGTCACAAAATACGAAATCCATAAAAGCTTAGGCAGCAACTTGACAAGACTTACTGTGTTCTGCCCAAGAGGAGCTCGGAGGGCGAGTTGGTCAAATGTCAGGCACTCTCCCCCTGCTTTAAGTATCCTGGCCCTAGCCGTCTCCGTGAACCTCAAAGCTGTCACCTTCAAAGCCGGCACCTCATATACTCTCTTATCATCCGTCACCGTGCCAACGATCACGGCTATCTTGTTATCCTAATCCCAACCAAACAGATCAGTAGAGCTCAACGGAAAAAATATGAGAGGGAGAAAATTGAAAGCTAACCAAAGAAAAAAACTAAAAGAATGCACCTGTCCTTCCATGAATTTGATAAGCCTCCTAAGGGAGATCGGCGGTCGATTGGTCTTGCTCATGAAAAGCCTCTTCAGTATTATCGCGTTGAACTTGCTCCCGGTCCTCCGCACCAGAAACTTGTAGAGCTGCTCAAAGAAGCAATATCACCATCAGCAGATCTATCCAATCGCTCAGTCAGAACAAAAACAAAAGACGAAGAAAGTGCGTGCACTAACCCTGACGAGGAGCTTGAGGTAGACATCGTCGGACTTGGGGGCAGTACGCCTTACCTTCTTGCTCCGGCCGCCAGCAACGAGATCGATACCCTGGCATAACAACAACGGCAAAGAAGGATTAGAATCCGACGCCGACGAGGGAAATGTAAACCGCAGTGAGAGGGTTAGCAGTTCTCACCATCGCCGACTTGCGCGAATAACCTCCTCGATCGATCCTCAGCCGGCCCTAACCTTGTCGAGGTCTATTTAAAGCGACGAGATCCGAGCAATTAGGGTTTACTGAGTGGCTATTGAAAATTTTAATCGTACTCGCATGGGAAGTACCCGTTCCTTTGACCCGTTAATCGGGAGGCTGCAGATGGCCAGATAAATTGTTCATCTCGTGGGACCTGAACAACGTCCTACGGAACCAAGGGTAAGAACGTGAGTGTATTGCAAGATGTTTGTGAAGTAGAACTTCTATAAACTTTGAGAATAATTGTGAACCGTCCGATCCCGCATCAAAGGCTGTAAATGAAATGAGAAATATATAAGTTCCTTGAGAACAAATTCTTCCAGTATCATCAGCCTCAGTTGAGAGGGCAAATGTCTCAAGCGGAGAGGGCAAGATAAGGGAAGGTGAAGTTGAGTGGCAGTTTCCCATGAGGATTCGATGGCGTTCTTTCCCTAGTGTATCTGTTTGTGCACTTCAGGATTCCAGGTATCAGCTTTCTGATCTCTTGAAACACAATCTGAAAGAACGTTAGAAGCTTGACTGGCCAATTTGGGATGAACGACTTATTATGTACCATGTTATCATGATGGTTTGTGGTAATGTGCCCTAAGTAATTTTGTTTGTGCCTATTAAGTTCGGTTTGGCCTATTTCAAGAAGCTCAAGTTTGATCTGCTCTTTAGAGATTAATACAGAGATTGCTGGATGTTCTTATTGATGTTCCTTTATGCACAATTGAAAAAGAGAGAGGGAAAAAAAAAGAATTGGCACCTTGAGATGATATATAGTCAAAAAAACAGAAAAACTAGATCTTGGTGAGTTTCCTATGTAATCAATTGCTTGAAAGCATTGTAACAATACATGCTCAATCCCCTTTGTAAATGATAATTACTGTCAATCAATTTTTAACTTGTGGGAAACAAATGGTAAGTAATTGCCACTCATTCCAAATTTTGTTTTAATCATTTTTGCTATGTTATTATTTTTATGTGAAATGGTGATTTTGAACTTTCCCAATGGATTGATCCTCTAAAGTGTAGTAGCTCAAAAGTAGTGATTCTTGGATTGTTAAGGACAATAATCGTCCAAAAATAGAGATAAAAAGTTGCACCTTAAGGGACACTAATACTTTTGAGAGTGTTTGGGATTCTTTTTGTCATGAAGAATGCTAATACTATGTAGCATATAGAGGGAGTAGTAGTCTTTTGAAATGATTTTCTGATCATGTTTTTGTATTGGACAAATAGTGCCTGCATGCATTATTACAAAAGATTTAGCGATCATGGTAAATGTGTTAATGTTGTAAATAATGTACTCTGAAAAAAACCTTATTACTGTATACTAAGTATCTTTGATCTACATGTATGATGTTTTATTCCTGTTAATTTGTGGCACGCAAGTGTAATTGTTGGATTTGCTTAGCTTATTGATCTGTGTAAATTTGTTAGTGTTGGATCTCTTGAGTTTGTTAATATTAGATTTGTTAATGTACTCTTGGATTATTGATATTGGATCTATTTGGCTTGAATTAATTTGCAATCTGTATTGAAATATACTAGAGTTGCATGCTTTTGTTTAGGCATCTGCAACCTGTGCTAAATTACCTGAATTGCATGTTTTTTGGTTAGATAATCTTTTATTTCATAATCATAAATTCTTGTGTAAAACAAAAACAATTTAACCATTAGGTGTTCTAGGGTGTTTGTTTTTATTTGATCGTGTCAAGTATAAAAATGCACAATGAAGATAAGAAATAAACAAACATAATGCACTAAGTATTTAACATGATTTAAAGATAGCAAATCCACAACATGTGTCCGGTGTTCGGTACATCACACCTGTAAATTCATTAGAACCACCACTTCATAAGAATTATTAGGGCAAATCTATTACAATCCCAACGTTGGATGTTTACTAGTACGACTCTCTTTAAAATACAATGAAGTACAAAGCTTAAGTAAAAGAGAATACCAATAGCTTGAGTTGCCTTCAACCTTGATCCAATCCCTTTGAAACTTTGAGCAATTTAAGCACTTTTTCCGAGGAGTATTAGAAATGTTTTATAATGAATTCTCTAATGGCCACTTTTTGTTTGCATCAACACGATTGAAAAAATCCTCCAAGTCGCTTGATTAGATAAATTTTACTGTCAAAAGTCAACGACCATATTGCTAGCCGATTGAATTTCACCTTAGTTAATTGATCAAGCCTCTAATCAATTGGAAGCCACATCCAATCGTCTATTGCTCGAACAAAAATATTTTGTTCACCAAATTTATGCATTTAGTCGACTCCCTAGTCAATTGACATGATCCAATCAATTGAATTCTCCTTTAGTCGATTAAATTTAATTGGCAGTCCCTCCTTTACTTGGCTTACCTCCTTGTAAGCCCACACAAAATCCAAAGACTAAGCTAAGTTGGAAAACCACGACTTAAGACCAGTAGTCCCCTATGTTGAAGGCTTCAAACCAAGCCACTAGATAGTATACCTCTACCTAGTGAAACACATCATCTACGGTGATTTGCCCAAAGACAAAAAAAGCCCAAGATTACATTTTATTCACGTAATCTCTCACACTCTTATGCCTCTAAGTGTTTGATCACCAAATGCTCCTCGCCCTAAAATCCACCTTGCATTGAGGTCCATCAAATGCACCAAGCTCCCTAAGGTTAGTCCATTTCATCTGATCCTCTACGCCTGTGAGTTCACCTTGTTTTGAGACGCCCTAGAGTCCACTTCGTGTTAGACTTCTAACGCATCAAATGCATTAAACTCACCAAGCTTGCTCCATGCTATCCAGTCCTCTATGCCTATAAGTCCACTTTGTACTGAGCTTTTGAGCCATTGGGCAAGAGACAATCTTTGCGTTATAGAGCGCCCTTTAAGCAGCTCCAAAGCTCCAACACTCATTCCGGAACTCAGAGTTTTATGTGTACTATGTGAAGTCCTTGCACACTTGATGCACATATTAGAAACATAGGCATAACATTATTTAAAAAATTTATCAAGCACATTATAATAATCTTATCGGATCCAACCATTGAAGCATCATTTTCAATATTCTGTAACATGAACACAATATATTATTTTTTTTTTATATGGCATGCTTTTGTCTCCATTTTTGCATTATTTTAAAGCCTCAGGTTAAGTGGATAACATGATGCTTCTTTTAAGTAGATTAGTTGCAATATAATTAGCATTACCAGTTGATTGATACAGATATGAGCTGTTATTTCCATACAACAAGGTGAGCCCTAGGTCACTCATGCAGATTTAAATGGTATGAAAGAGCAACACATGACAAAGAACAAGATGTCAGGCTAAAAGGGACAAAATGAACTCATCAACTTAAAATGCAAATCTTCACAAGATGAAAAGCCAGATAATAGCACATGCCAACTCAAAGTTTGGCAACCAAATCAGGTTGTTTGCTACTTAGTTGTTTCCTTTAATTCTCTCTGGCGCAGTGTAGTCAAGTGATGTTCAGTTTTTATGCAGTTAATTGTTAGATGGTTTCAACCAAAACATTTATCAAAAGATGTAGCAGGCCATAAAGCAGTTGTAGCAGCAAGCCTAAACCTATAATAATTGGGTGATTGTATTGCAATTAATGAATTGGAATTAATAGATTTCCTGATGTGATCTAACTTGAATGGATTCCCCCAAAGAAAATCACTTGGATGAAAGGTCATTATGCACTTGCAGATATTAGAGTATAGATGAAAGTTCTTTAGAAACCTGAGCTAATTTAGTGAATTATGTGCTGTTTTTTTTTTTGTTTTTGTGGAATCTCAAAGTCAAAACTTTGACCCAGAGGTGTCTGCAGAAAACATGGGAAATGATCCAAACTATTGGCTTGAAAAATAATGAAATATTCGCATGCATAACCTGAACTAAGATTTTTAGCTATTAGCTAAGTCCCCACGTTTCCCATCAACAAAGCAAAATATGCCTTCTTCTCTCAGGAATTATATTCTTTTTTGCCCCGACAGTATGATGTAATAATAGTAAAGCACTTAACGAAATAAATAAGAGAATAAGAATTATTTGAATTCCAGTGGGGATGAATATTTTGAAGGTCAGTATCTAAATATGCATATATTGTATTTCAAATTTATTCTGAGAGAGAGAGAGAGGTATAAAAAGCTCTAATTCGCACCATGTTAATTACTCTAAGAGAAAGGTAAGCGAAGAATTAAGTTTAAGAATGGAGTCGTCGGTGGAGGCGTGCACATTGTCGTCGGCGCCGGTGCAACATCTTACGGTGTGGTGCAAGTCGCTGCTGTTCAACGGCCATGGCTACACGGTGTACGACGACGCGGACGGCAGCATCGTGTTCCGTGTCGATGACTATGCCCACAATTGGCGCCGCCACGCCCTCCTCATGGACCGCCGCGGCAACGTCCTCCTCACCGTCCGCCGCTGCAACGTACCGTATCACTGTTTCTCGTTGATCATTTTGCTTCTCCGGCCATGCATCCATGACATCCAATTAATTTGCAACATTATACAAAATTCATGCTCGATGATTCTATGAGAATGTTTTCTTTCCTATATATTTCATCATATACAGGTGTCCTATAAAAAAATATGATATTTTAGAAAAGGGCCCACTTAGTTTTCTTGAACATCTAATATTGCACCTATTTTTTAAAATATCAATAGATGATTAGAATCATAGCTAATCATAGCTATTAGGTATTTTAGATAAAATAAAAATATATTTGGCTATATGATTAATTAGCTAATCATAGCTATTATTAATTCAATAGAGTCTTTGTTATAAAATATAAGGGGTAAAAATTAAAAGGATATTTTTTTTATTATCAAAAGAGCGTCTCATTCCGTCTATATAGATTTTACTTTTTTAAACTATTATTATTTCTAACATTGTTGTAGTAGCTATCATCCAGTAACTACTATGTACATAATTATAAATATAATTTCATAGTTATTGTAGTTGTAGCAATTATGAGATAAGGAGTGGACTTTGAATAGCTTATATATACCTAATTATTGTCAAATTATACATACCTAATAATGATATATAGCAATGAAATATAACTTCATCAAACCTATTAATTAATCACTGTGTTAGCCAACTAACATCACTATTTGTCAAATCATAATCATATATACCTAAACATGCTGATGATTAACAAGACCAATGAAAAACATATACTGAAGGCAGCCACTTAATGATGTTCTAATTAATATAAGCATGTTGTCTTTTCCAATCAAATACTTGATTTGTTAACTTGTTAATTTGCTGCCTAATCTCAAATTAATGATTAATATGTGGAATTCTCTTGGCAGATACTGAACTTGAGGCAGAGTTGGAAAGCCTACAAGGGAGATGAAGATGCACAGATGATCACTAAGGGTGAAAGGCCGAGGCCATTGTTTAAGGCAACTAAAGATTTGGGGAGTTCTAGTTGCACCATCTCCATGTTCACCGAACAAGGATCACCGAGGTCGTCTTCTTTAGGTTATCGGATGAGTTGGTCGCACGAGAAGGAATGGTTTAAGATATATCAAGTTGCTCCAAGCACACTTGTAGCTGAGGTACACTTTTAGCTTAGTTTGTTCAAGGATATATGGATATATGTAATTTGGGTTGAATCTTAATTGATATGAAAATATATAACTTAATTGACAGGCAAGTAGAAAATATGGATCGGTGCCGAAGAAATTACTCGACAAAGATGTTCTAGCACTGACGGTGTGCCCCGGAATGGATCGAGCATTAGCAATGGCGATGATTATGATAACAAATTCGATGAGATAGTTATGCATATGTAGAGCTAGAAACCATGTCTATGTCAATTTTTAAAATTGTAAGAGTAATCTCAATTAATGGTCCATGCGGTGGAATTAGTCTTTCTTTCTGTGTTGAACAATACAAAATAAACAAATAAAACAAGATCTACCGTGTAAAGAATGTTATTTGACTAGTAAATTACTTGGAAACTTTCTAGGTATATCTCTTGGGCTAGGTAGGATGAGAAAGTTTAATTATAATTTTTTTTTTTGTAATTTGAATATCTCATTACAGAATATTAATTCTTGATATATTAACACGTGTTGATTTAATTGAACGTATAAAAGGCAAACCTCCAAGTCTTCTTTGATCAATGTTCTCTCACAACTCAACTCTCTATTAATATATAATATGTGTGGACATAATAATGAGTCGTCTCTATTAGAATCCTTGCGAATTAGAGGAGGTGAATAGCTTCGATTATTTTTCATCATTGCTTTATGCTCATTATTGAATGCACAGCAAAAATTTCAATTAACTTTGATGCAACATGTATAACACCTTGATTTTACTTGATATTCGCCTCCTTAAGGCGACTAATCCAAGGGTCTATTCCGAGCTCTCACATCTACTAAGAACTCTCTCATTCTCGAAAACTTTTCGGAAATGGAGAAGCCCCTCGTACAATCTTGATTACACAAGAACACAATAAGAAGAGCAAACACAAATATAATTTAAAAAGAAAATGACTTTATAATGAAACCTTGCTTTACTTGCTTTATTATTGCTTGGAAATGCTTCTTGTTGACTCGAAAATACACTAGTACTTCACTTCATAATCTCCAAGAACTGGCCCTGAAAGACTCCTCGAAATCCCTCTTATAAAGTTTTTTTCGCCTATCAGTCGACTGATCTTATCTATCAATCGACTGATATGGTCTCCGACCATTGAACGGTCTTTGAACTTTCTAAAATCTGTTTGATTTTGTCGATTATTCGAACATCAATCAACTAATGTAAACCATCATTTGACTGATCTAATCAGTTGAATCGAACAAACGAATCCAACTTGCTTCTGTTCGATTTCTGAAGTCATCAGTCGACTGATATCAACCATTAGTCGATTGATGTCATCAGTTGAGTCGAACAAAAGAACCAACTTGCTTTTGTTCGGCTCTGATCGTCATCAGTCGATTGATGAAACTCATTAATCGATTGATTCCATCATTTGAATCTAACAACCGAATCGACTTGCTTCTGTTCGATTTCTAAAGTCATCATTCGACTTATCAAATCTATCAGTCGACTGATATATGAGTTTTACAAACATAGATATCTGAACGAGCTCCATTTCGCAATGAAAATCGCTTGTTATGATATCTGAATCAAAAGTTATGACCTTTGAAAGTTTACTCTATCGGGACTTTGCCTAGCATCTGATTAACTTTGACCTAGTTCCCAACTAGGTCTTCCATCGTCTAGCCCCGCTAGAACTTTCATTGCCTAGTTCCCAACTAGGTCTTTCACCGCCTAACCCCGCTAGGACTTCCACTACCTCGTTCCTAATTAGGTCTTCCATTGCCTAACCCCGCTAGGACTTCCATTGCCTAGTACCCAACTAGGTCTTCCATCGACTAGTATCCAGTTGAGCTCAAGCTACCAGAACTTTACTGTTATCTAGCATTCAGTCAACCTTAGCCTACTATGACTTCCTTACTCATGTCAAGTGTCCGGTCCTCCATGACTCCCTTGGACTTTCGATCACCAAGTGTTCGATCAACCTTGATCCACTTGGACTTTCCTCTTGTCAACTTTCCATTGGACTTCAAATCACCAAGTGTCAGTCAAGCTTGACCCACTTGGACTTTTCTCTTGCCAATTTACTTCCTGTTGGACTTCTCACTTCTAGTCAAGTATCCGGTCAACCTTGACCTATTTGAGTTTTCACTCGACCAAATAACATATTGATCAAACATCAAAATCCCAACTCGAGCTTGGTCAAACCTTGACCAAAAGTCGATTACACCAACAATCTCTCCCTTTTTGATATTTGACAAGATGCTTAAGTTATGCTAACTCATTAGCCCAACATCCTACTTCTAATGCCAAGGCATAAATGAAGATTTTCTAACTTAAATCCTTCATTCTCCCCCTTTGGCACACATCAAAAATCTCTTCCGAAAATTCCTTCTCTTATTCCATTTCTAATTTTCAACACCACAATGGAGGTTCCCTACCTTCCATTATTTTCAATGCTTAACCTTGAGCATACAATCCTCGTTCACTCATCTTCAAATTCTTACATTCTCCTTAATCTTTCAAATATCCTCCTTTCTTATCGAAATCATGTTTTTAAGGAGAACCTCCCCCTCAAAGCATGCTCCAACTTTAATCATTGCACTAATAATGATTTGGAAATCCTAAACCTTTAGGAATTTTTAAAGTTTAAGTTAAGGGGTTAAAGATTCAACCTTGAAACTAAACCTCCCGCTCAATTCATCATTTTTCTCTTTTTAACTTTCCGTTCTCATTTTCATCAAGAAAATCACCTTTGAATGTTTATTTAAGCATATCATAGGGTTAGAAATAGTTAAAATATCTAACAGTGAGCTTAAATGACTTAAACAACCTATTTCAGCCAAAAACACAATCATCAGTCGACTGCTACTCTGAAAAACTGTATTTCAATTTTCAAACTGAATTTCAGAAATGCATAAGTAATTCTACGATTTTCAAAAAAATCACGAAATTTTATATAAACATTACTTGTGTCAACTACTATCAAGGAAAAATAATTTTCTATGAAAATATATCTAATCTTTAAAAAATGATATAAAGTTGGAAACCATTGAAAACTACAATGTTTTACTCTAACTTTGTATTTAACTAATCAATGGTGATTCCTATCAACAAATAGACTTCACCAAAGTTTTTCAAAATATTTTTAAAATCATTTTCAAAACAAATTATCAACCATGATATATGGGCTAAATGTACATGACATGCATATTAGCTTTCCCCATAATTGGTCAACACAAAATTTATTTATTTTGATGAAACTAAAACTCAAATAAAAATACTAAATCAACATCTTGTGTTTTGTTCATCCTCCTAACATCTCACTTGTATCTAATGTGTCTCAATACACATAACTCTTATAGTTCTTGTGAGATGTATAAATTGATTTTCCCTAAACTAAAGGATCATGCATTTCTAACTAGACATTCTAAATTTGATGTATAAATTAGTTTTCCCTAAACTAAAAGATCATGCATTTCTAACTAGACATTCTAAATTTGATCATCCTACCTAGGATGTCAACCAATGTCATTTGTTCCTAATCACAAGAAATTGAAATAATGCATGTAAATGAGTATAACATACCTCAAAAGTATATTTTTTAAAAGAAAACTATAATAACTTTAATGATGAATATATGACACGACATGTAGTATTTTTTACGACAATATAAATGTATATATGATGTCATGACATATGATAGGACACACAAGTATAATTAAGTATAGCACAAATAAATATCTAGATTTTCTATCTAAGTATTATCATTTAATCATTATGTCAAATATTCGATTTGACATATGCAACCCTATCTCCCTTGAATGTGTCAAAACCCTAAACATGGCACACTCTTGACTTCTATCATATTTTGCTAATTTGAATAATATCAATATCTCAAATTTTATTGGCACACTATAATCTTCTCCAAGGGTAAAAATTAACTTCTCATTTTCAAGATGTTACAATATCTTGAAAATGCTCTAGGATGTCGACTTTACAATGGTTGAGTTAACTACCCTATCAATTAGGGTTGACATATCCTATACTCATCTAGTGTGAAGAGATTACACTCTTAGGAATCCAATATCTATTGGAGCTCCTTGGGTGCACTAGGTACTCACTAGGGATAATTTTCCTAAATACTTTTCTAATGACTTTCCTAGGCTCCTTAGAAGCCTTAGTCATGCTAGTCTTCTCAAGGTCAATACTAGGTATGACTTTCCTTGTAATTTTGATTTGACTCCTAGACTTATGATTAGTTTCATAGCTATATGAAACTCTATGATATGAGACCATATTTCCCTTGGACTTAGATTTGTATCCCAAATCTATATTGTTCATAGATGACTCTTGTCTTTCTAAACCTAGATTTTGTTCTTTAGACCCCTCAAATACATTTTCCATTCTTTTAAGGGTCTTCCAAATTTTCAGGTATTTACCTCAAAACTTGACTTTTAATCCTCAACTCCTCAAATTTTGATTTTTCATGATTGCCTTGGACATTTTTCTTTTTAAGCATATGTCTAAATTACTTAGGGTTCTTGCTTAGATTATTTTCTACCTTCCTATCTTTAGGTAAGGTTGTTCTAGCATAATATGACCTAAAATTTTCTTTAGAATTATTATGTTTCCTATTCTCATGATAACACGCTCTAAAATCGTAAAGTTCAAGTCTAGCATGTTTTTTTATATATCATTGCAAAAGGAAATTGCACTATTAAATGATACCTTAGATTTGCTCTTGAGAGCTCTCCCTTGATTTAAGCTTCCTCATTTGTCTTTTGAAGCCTCCCCTTTGGATATTGATTTCGATAATGTCCATTTTGGTTGCATGTGAAACACACAATGTGCTCTTTGCCCTTTCATATCATGGGGCCAACATCTCTTAATTTCTCCTTCACCTTGGGTGTCACTTGAGCCTTCTTCTTATTAAGTTGGGACACTTACTTTTATAATGTCTTCTTTCTCTACACTCAAAACACAATATATGATCTTTATTTTTAATACACAAATTTATTATATCTTCATGAGTTGAGCTCTCCATGCTTGTCGAGGTGACACAATTTTCCTTATTGGCTCCCGATGTCGATGCATCCTCTCGGTCTGGTATCAATGACCTCTCCCCCTCAATCCTTGAGGTGGATCCTTCTTTAATTTCATTTTTAGATGTTGAGCATCTTTCAACCTTCAAATCCTCAAATTCTTGATCCAATGAGTCTCCCTCTTTGGATTTGTTTTCACTTGGTGTTGAGGTTGAATTTTCATGGAGCTTAGCCAACTTGCTCCATAACTCCTTGGCATCTTGATATGTTCCTATCTTACACAAAATCTCATTAGGCAAAATATTAACTAGTAATCTAGTTATTTTTTTCATTTGTCATAGACTTTTGAACTTGTTCCTCACTCCATTTGCTCCTCCAAAGAAGTTTTTTCTTTGTATTTCTCGGAGCTTCAAATCCTTTCATTAGAGCAAATCATTGCTCTATATCCATTATAAGAAAGTATTTCATCCTTTATGTTATATTTGAGAGGTGTTCTAAGATAATCGCCTTATGATTTATACTTATTTATTGGATAAATAAAGTTTCACTAATTGAGTACACATTCTCTATTTGTATAATTGGATCTTAAAATCATTTACTAAAAGTCCGCAATACAATTCATAACATGAGAAAACTTGTGATTGGATCACAACTAGTGAGCTTCTCTACATATGTAATTATGAATGTATTGAACATTCCCTAGTTGATGAATTGATGAGTTTGAACATCATCGATTCTGTGAGACTAGCGTGAGTTATACTCCTTAACTTGTCTAAGCAACTGCTCTTCACTGGCTGAAAACATTGAGATGTCGAGAGTTAAACGTGGATGCTAGTTAATGGTAATTAGTTCATTGAAGTAACATGTCATGAGACTTTATATAGTTCTCTACATATATAGATATGTCAATGAAGATCTCATTGCAGTTTGAGTGCAAGTTTCCTTCGACTTTTCAAGTCATTTTGGTCATGGAGACTTATACTTTGACTTATTAAGCAAGTATCTCCAAGGAGGTGTGGACACGGGATGATTGGGTATAAGTTAAAGTGCTCAAAGGTAATTAGATAGCCAACAAAGGATTCATCACTCCTTACAAGGAAACATATACCCTAGGTCGCTTGTCAGGATTATCACTCGAAGTCTTTGATCAAAGCATCACATGTCAAGAGTATGAGACTCTTGGACATATGTCTAAGTAATTTGAATCCACAGGACAAGGAAGTATAGCTTACGCTATGTGTGACATAGTTAGCCTAGTGAAGACTGACACATAGACCATGTCCTGAACCAAGTGAGTATAAGATGAGTAAACAGAACGATGCACGACTAACTATAGTTGCTGAAAGGTTCAAAAGTGGTTCTAAAATTAACTATAATTTTTTTGTCAATTGAGAATCATGATGTACTATTAGGTGTCACTCATGATCAATTTATAATTAATGATTAATTATGGACGACTAACATAATCAGGAACCTATAAGGTCACGCGCACTACGAGTTTATCTGAAAGACTTAAATAATTTTGAGAATTGGATTCTCAAATCGAGAGAGAGAGACAAAAGTTTATTTGGTCCAAATGAATGACAAATATGGAAAATATTTTATCGGAACGGAAGCGCAGATAAGTCACGTCTCTTGTAGATTCTTGGTTTAGTCATGAACCAAATTGGTTTGATTCATGAATCAAATGGTTTGGTTTTGAACCAAACCATGAGCCACATCTCTTGTAGATGAGTTAGACCATTCTTGGTTTAGTCATGAATCAAATTGGTTTGATTCATAAACCAAGTAGTTTGATTTTGAACCAAACCAAGAGTTTAACGGGCTAAACTTTGGTTAAGACTTAATGAGTTGGGTTCGAGTTTGCTCATCAAACCCTTAGAGAGATCGATATATACATATGGATAGGAGATAGAAAAAAACAAAAATAAGAGGAATTCTATTTGGAATAGAATTGGGTTTAAGTTTTAAAAAATAGTTTTCCCAAAACCCTCACCTCTCCTCTCCTTCTCTTCCTCTCTAGTTGTCGGCCACAAAAGGAGGTGCTCCTCCTTGTGCCGCCACCCAAGATCGCCAGCCAGCTATCCTACCGGCCAACAGGACCCATAGGCCAGAAGAAGGTCATCGGAGCAGCAACACCGCCCAACAGGCTCGCAACCAAGCTGCTGGAACCGGCGGATAGATTCTGTCTGCCGACGTCCAACCCCTTCCCGTCTTCCATTCGCTTCGTTTCTGGTGAGCAAACATTGCTACCAAAACCCCGACGCATCTATGTAACTTATATCTTGTCGGGAGTGATCATATGGCCGCCGGACAACGAAGAAAAGGTGTCGGACAACATCTTCTAAGCGCCGAACAACAACCTCATCGGTCGCTCCTCTCCACGTGTTCCTTCTCTCAGATCGCATAGTCTTCATGCTTGGCTAGTATCAATCGGAGATGCATGACTCATGGCTTTGTGAAGCCATCTAGACGATAACTCGACATGGATACGAGTACAGGTAAACTCCGTAGAGTTTGCTAGTTGATTTCTTTTTCACTTCGCGTCATCGTATAACTAGATTAAATGGTTTAATTTAGTTTTCGTAAAATTTTAATTCGTGGTTATGTTCGCACATGTTGTATTTTATATACGTGGATATGTGTGTTGTAATAAATTAGGATTTATTATGTTTTATATCCACTGTGCACGTTTTGGAAATATGTCAAACGCGCGCATCCGTGTCGGGCTCCCCAACATCCTTGACTTCCAATGGTCGAATCCTCTCAATCCAAAAAGCGGAGGTGCTCAAATGCCATATCCAAGTCCGTCCCAGGGTTCCATTTGTGAAGTTGAGCTCCTTCGATGATTAGCCCTTCGACTTATTGATATTTGATGGCTTTAAATTTCAACTTCTTCTTCTTCCTCTAGCTTGTGCGTCTTCCGGAGATTAGTCCGATAAAAAGCGGTCTCACTTTGATACCAATTGTTAGGACCTGTGCTAGCTAGAGGGGTGAATAGTTTCGATCACTTCTTGTCATTGCTTTATGCTCGTCGTTGAATGCGCAGCGAAAACTTCAATCAACTTTGACGTCACATGCAAAACACCTTGGTTTTACTTAGTATCCGCCTCCTTGAGGAGACTAATCCAAGGGTCCACTCTAAACTCTCACATCCACTAAGAATTCTCTCCTTCTCGAAAACTTTCTGAAAGCGGAGAAGCCTCGTACAATCTTGATTACATAAGAACACAACAAGAAGAGCAAACACAAATACAATTTAAAGCGAAAACGGCTTTACAATGAAACCTTGCTTTGTTTGCTTTCTTGTTGCTCGAAAATGTCTCTCGTTGACTCAAAAATGAACTAGCACTTCACTTCAGAATATCCAAGAACTAACATTGAAAGACTCTTCGAAATCGTTTTTTTAAAGCCCTTAGGTCGGGCTGATTTTCGCCTATCAGTAGACTAATATTATACATCAGTCAATTGATATGGTCTCCGGCCGTTGAACAATCTCTGAACTTTTTGAAATCTGTCTGATTTTGTCGATTATTCGAACATCAGTCGGCTGATGTAAACCATCATTCGACTGATCTAATTAGTTGAATCGAACAAGCGAATCCAACTTGTTTCTGTTCAATTTCTGAAGAAGCCATTAGTTGACTAATATCAACCATCAGTCGATTAATGTGATCAATTGAGTCAAACAATCAAATCAATTTGCTTCTATTCGGTTCTGATCGTCATCAATCAATTGATGAAACTCATTAGTCGATTGATTCCATCAATTGAATCTAACAACTGAATCGACTTGCTTCTGTTCGGTTTCTAAAGCCATCAATCGACTTATCAAATTCATCAATCGACTGATATATGAGTTTTACAAACATAGATCCCTGAACGAGCTCCGTTTCACAACGAAAATCGCTCGTTCTAATATCCGAGTCAAAAGTTATGACCTTCGAAAGTTTACTCTGTCGGGACTTCCTCGTTGCCTAGCATCCGATCAACCTTGACCTATTTGATTTAACTTAGTTCCCAACTAGGTTTGTCTAGTTTTTAACTAGGTCTTCCACCACCTAGCCCCGCTAAGACTTCCATTTCTTAGTTCCCAATTAGGTCTTCCACCACCTAGCCATGTTAAGACTTACATTGTCTAGTTCTCAACTAGGTCTTCCACCATTTAGCCCCGCTAGGACTTCCATTGTCTAGTTCTCAATTAAGTCTTTCACTGCCTAGTATCTGGTTGAGCTCAACCTACCAGGACTTTATTGTTACCTAGCATCCAATCAACCTTGACTTACCCGGACTTTCTTATTCATGCCAAGTGTCCTGTCCTCTATGACCCACTTGGACTTTCGATCACCAAGTGTCCAATCAACCTTGACCTAGTTGGACTTTCCTCTTGCCAACTTTTTATTGGACTTTCGATCATCAAGTGTCCAATCAACTTGGACTTTTATCTTCCCAACTTCTTGTTGGACATCTCACTTCTAGTAAGTATCTGGTCAACCTTGACCTACTTGACTTCTCACTCAAGTAAATAACATATTGATTAAATATCGAAATCTCAACTCGAGTCAACTCGAGCTTGGTTAACTTGATCAAACCTTGAACATAAGTCGATTGCACCAATAGTCTCAATCATTATCGAGGTCCTAAGTAAAAAAATATTATTTTTTTAAAAATATATATAAATTTATAAAATATTTTTTTATATAAAATTTAGTTTTATATTTTTTAAAAAAAATATAAAGTTTAATTAAATTTTTATATTCACATTTGGATAATAAATTTTTTATATTGATAAAAGTGTTAAATTATTTAATATTTTTGAAGATATTATTGAGCATAAATAAGATTTTATTAGTTTTAATTTTAAAAATTTTCTTTTTTTTTGAAGCTATATTAATCTTTAGATATTATTTAAGCTGTATTATCAATACTGTTTTATAAATTATCCACGTATTGGAAAAATATAATTTTTTTAATAAAATTTAGTATATCAGGCGTTGTTTTTTTAATTTAAGTTTATTATTTCTTTTAAAAATTTTAATTCTAAAAATAAATCTAAACCATCTATAACATAACATATTTTTTTAAAAATTCAAGGTTCAAACATTTTTATATTAGAAAATCATCAAACAATTTTAATTTTTTTACATCATAAAAAATCAAAAATTAATTTATATATCTTAAATTATTCAAATATATTTTGAAATAAAGAAATGACGAGATCAATAATATAATTAAAATAATTAATTTTAAAAAATTCATAAGTAAAAAATTACCTTATTAGTTTTGTTCTCATCAAATTATATGTTTCTTTTAATTATATATTTTTCATGAAATTTTAATTTATATTCATTTTATTTGTAATTTTTTAGCAAAAATCACAATAAATGTGAATATATTTTCTCAATAATCATTAAAACTGATCTAATATAATAATAATGTTTACGAGGAAGAAAAAGAGTGAAAAAGGCATAAGAGAGAAAAAATGACGTCTTTATCATTGACAAGAGAGGAGAAGAATATAAAATCACTGTGCGAAAGGAGAAAAAGGGCGCGGAAACATCAATAAGAAAGAAAAAGGATACGAGATTATCAATGATTGTGAGAGCGCACATGTTTTAGAATCAATAAAAAAAAGTCGATTAGATTTAAAAAATAAAGTATACAATTAAAAAAATCTACCATAAATAAAATTAAAATAAATTAAAAATGAACATTTTAAAGATAATTTAAAATTAAAAGTGAACTTTTTATATAAATAAATATAATTAATATTAAAATATCATTAATTAGAGGCTTAATCAAATTGGGGCCCTAGGCCATAATGACCTATGTCTGCACGGCATAATATATATATTAGACTAAATGTAATGATTCCATCTAATAATAATATATAATAATTATACTCTTAACATAATTGGATTGATCAAATTATATCATATTCATAATATTATTGATAAATTTTTTAAAAACTTTCCCTAGATAAAGATTTGATAATTATTTATCATCACTATCAACTATTTTATATATGAGGTGTATAATACATATGTCAATATTAATTCAACATATTTTATTTTTTATTATAATTTTAATAAATTATAATTTATCTAAATCTCACTCGAACTATCAAAGAAATATAATTAAAGATCAAGTTTCAATAAATTATTTTTTTTTAAAAATAATTTTAATATAATTTTTTTTCAATAAATTAATTTTAACTTAATCAACTCTTAATTAATTAAAGTAATTTATTAATCTCATTGTATTCCATTAAAAAAATAAAATTACTTTCTTAATTCAATTGAAATTAATGAAATTTATAATCAATAAATATATACCCGACTAACATATATTGTGACAAAAGGCGAAACGCTCGCCCCAGCGCCCAACCCGACTAACATATATAGTTGATTCATACAACAATATTGTGGCCAATAGACGTGGAATCGATTTCAACGGATATAAAATATCCTCCTTACATGTATTATTGTTCATGTATTATTGTTGTTGAGAGAAGCCTCCATGATTTATCTTAATTTCAGATAATGGAAGAGGATTATCTAGGAGGAGTTGTCGAGATAATGATTTCACCTCTTATGACCAATAAATATATTTTGTGATTGATCAATCTAACAATCACAAATCAACTCAAGAACTGGACTGAACATTTCATCAAAAAAATAACTTGACTGAACAATTTTGAAACTCAAGGATGGTTGACAAAAGACATGATCACATGCCCCAAATGAGAAGCTGTCGGTTAGAAGCACACAAGTTCTGAAAGTTGTTAATTCAAATGGGGTTTTGTAGTTAGGAAAAATCACAGATTGGTTGTTCCTTTTTGTTTGCACATTAATGAGCCGTTCAATTGTGCAGCTTAAGTCAATTCTTAGAGAGTGGATGGGCTGTACTTTTCGTTACATCACAATGCTCCACCAACAGTGAACAGTGAAGGTTTATTTAATTAAGTGAAGGTAAAACAAACTATTTATTGGCTTAAAATTTAATATTGATATTTGAAAAGTAAAGTACCTTCGTTTGAAATCTTAAATCTTCACAAGCTGTCTTCAAACTAGTGTTTATCTCATCAACCACTGAAAATTGGCAATAATTTACAAAAGAATACATGAATAAACAACATTAGCATCTAAAGCCGAAGGTACATGGTACTCGAAAAGATGGATGCTCGTTGGATTTAATGGCGATCAAGACTGACGAAAAAGATGATTGGTCCTCCTACTTTATGTTGTTTCATACTTTCACATGAGACTAGAGGTCTAACAGAACTGAACAGATTGTTTTACCCCTCTAACCTTACGAAACCAAGCAAAGGAAAGGGAATGAAGCCATGCCACTTAAGAGAGCTCTTCGGTGTTGAACTTTTTCCAAGCTTCCTGTACCATGGCAATAAGAACATATTATAGATAATTTATGGAAACCACAAAGCATAATCACTAACAAGGTAATCATTCTTGGGGTGGTAAATTAATCACTGGACGACTATGTCAAACGATCCTAATAACTAGCTAGATATCTGATGGTGACAAAAGACGAAACGCTCGCCCCCAACGCTCCCATCAGGCCATTCCAAGACCAACACGGAGGAGGTAAATCACGATAGCTATTAGCTTGAACAGTGACTAATACATGAGGGAGGACAATAACTTGACTAATAGTCAGGATTTGACTTTGACTCCCAGATCTCATGGTGACAACACCTCATGTATTAGCCATCAACTCATCCCGTGGAGACAGCTAGCTAAATATCTGAGCTCACATGAGAGAGAGAGAAAAATAATATGCAATTTCACAGATGGGCATGCGTAACAAATAGCCAAGGAAATTATATTTTCAGAAACAATTTCATCTGTTAATTTTCTCTGCGGCGAATATAATAAGTACATTTGATTCAGCAAAAAAGGTAGATAACAAGCAATGGAAACCATTTTGTGACAAAGTTCTTCAAACCCTTAGATAGATTATCAACTAATCCTCCACGTTGTTACTGGGGAGCAGTTGCAGGCAAATATTTGAGAGAAATTCAGAAGGTACATCGAAAGTGCAAATCCACAGGAAAAACTACAGAGGTAAACTTGGATAGGTAATATGAGCTTTGTATGTATCTTAAGTTTTGCAGTGGAAGTTGAATATGCACAAGGAAGAAAAACTATAGCAATTATCACTGCGGTCTTGATGACCAATGAGATTTTTACATGTGAATTTTGTGACGAACGTTACTGAGATAAACGAGTACCTTAAGAAGATCAAACACTTTCTCAGCAATATACTTTTGTTCAAGAGTTGCACCCCTCTGTTGCACCTTATCTGGATGGACACACAAGGTTGCCCTTCTATAAACTCTTTTCACTGCGGCAGCAGTGATCACATCCGTCAACGATACAGGTTCCCAGCCACATTCTGGCCAAAGTACCTGAATTCCGAAAATTAGAATGTCAATAGTGTTATAGTGGCATATGGAAATCAAAGCTAAATCCCGCGCTAAAAATGCTAAATATGTTGCAGCCAATAAAAATTATGAAAACTTACCATGCTTCACAAGAATTTGATATATATAATAAAGATTTAATAAAATCAAACAAGGAAGATGACAAGGAAGAAAAAAAAAATCTGTATAAGTTTAGAAAATGTAGCAATAAGAAATATAACCACATCGTATAAGTTTACTAAAGAGCAACAATTTCCAAGTCCAGAAGGATAGTAGCTGACATATTGCATTGTGGATAATAAAGCACGTAAATTTCCTTCTTTCCCAGCAGCCCATTGTTTTATTTCAGCCTCTCGTGCTCCTGCAATACTCTGAAAACAATAAGCATAGTTATGAGAAAACAAGCTGTTGGAATACATCAATCACAATGATTGTCCATGATCTGTTTATGCACTGGTCGACAGATGTTTAAAAAATGATAAGAGGCTTACTTGTCTTACAGCCTGCTCATGCTCAATTTGCATATCACGCTCATTTTTTTCTGACAAAGCTTTTGCCTGAATATAAGTATTTATGACATCAGAAATAGTAAAATTCTTGCATCTAATAATTGACCACATGAGAAGCTTGTTATAACTTACAACTCTATAAAGGTAATGGGAAAAAAAAATCCATACCACACGATTAAGAGTTCTCTGGTGCCGATCTAGCCTAGCTTTTCTTCTTTCTTCACTCTCTCCTTCAATTTCTTCAAATTCTACAGATGATGGAGGACCTAATATAAAGGAGGAAACATTAGCTATCTATAAAATATCAACAAAATTGAAAATAAACCAAATTTGAACTAAGGACACTACCCCAAAAATCAAAAGGTTCATCATGCAAAAAACTAGGTGTGGAAGATGCCTTCTTGATGGTAGGCCTTCGAGAAGTCCTATTTGTCCCACCATTAATGCCTATGTCTTGAGCTGGAAAGTCAAAGATGGTTTCCTGGAGGATACAACTAATAATCAGCTTCTCTTATATGAAGACTAATTGCCCCAAAAATTTGACAAATATACTCACTGCTGAAGCTGTAATCGGTTGCTTGCGTGTAGTCCTTGCGGGTTTACCCATAGAAAAGAAAGACTCAAGATCAGGAGTTTCTTTTGTTTCGAAAGCACCAAAAGGATCCTCCATTACAGTGGTTGTTGGCTGAGATGATGAAACAGGAGGCTTCGGTAGGTTAATTTTTGGAGGATTCCTATAAAACATTTCCATCATTAAGGAAATAAAAGCAAAGGATCGAAGAGATGGCTGGAATAAGTTGCAAAGATTTAGTTTAAGCAAATAAGCATATACACGGTTTAATCTATTCAGTTGTTCCATCTTATGATGGCAGTTCTTGTGCAAGAAGCAACCATATCAGATTATCAATTCAAAGCATATATCATAATGAGGTGCAAATAGTTACCGTTAACTCCAAATATAAGATGGACCATGACTAAGTATACAATTGTTTATTTAGGAAATTCCAGAACTTTGTTGAATGGTTCGGCAATTACAGCTTATATTTGTCAGACAAGTCAATTAGCATGCAATATTTTTAAGAAGCGAGACAGATAGATCAAAGAGCATGCATTCCACCATCTCACATGGGATACCAAACTTCCATCATTTATTCATAGACTCATATACCAAACTAGTATTTAAGGTCATTCGCATAAAAGTTCAAATAATCTAACCAAATTGTACCTCTTCTCGGGGGGACGATTAGTCCGATCAAACCCAGGAATCAACTTCTCGGTGCCAGAAAAGTTCTGGTGTTTTCCGTCATTCAAACTCTTAGACTTTCTCGTTGGCTTTCCAAGATTCTCAAGAAGATCATCCATTGAAGGCTTTGGCGAATGGTTTGATCCCGATGAGATGGAAAAGAATACATCATCATCAGCGTAGTTAACCGGCGAACTATTTACACCAGGAAACGCATCGAATACATCAGCGCCAGCATAGTCACGCACCGGCACAGAAGAGGATTTCACACCGGAGCCACCGAAACCATCCAGTAAGGAATCAAAGACATCAGGCGCACCCGAGGAAGCCGCAGGATTCAAATGAACCGGCGGGCCTCCGAATATATCGTCGAAAGCTGGCTGGCTGTGGCTGCTGTGACTTCCAAGACCCAAATTGCCGACAAATGGATCGCCGGAGGAGTCAGGGATGCCCCAGGAAACCGGATTGCTCCAGGAGGATTTTTCGGCGGCCGATCCGGAAGCAAGATTAGCGGGCTTGGATGCGGCCATCGGGGCGGACTTGCCCTGCGGCCGCAAGCCGAAATCCCTGGCGAGGATGGTCGTGACCTCATCCATGGGATCAACAGAAGAATACGAAGGTGGCGACGGAATCGTAATCTCCGGCGGGGGCGGGCGGTGGAGGAGGGGGAACGAGATGGATCGCGGCGGTAGATGAGGTCGTCGTCGGCTCGTCGCTATGATGAGGGTGGTACATCAACGTGTAAAGGCAAAAGGGCTGAGACAAAAATGTCGGTGACAGGCCCCACCTGGGAACGCCTTTTTGATTGGTCAAACGTAAGTGTTTGCTGGTTTGGTAATGGGGAATTAGGGAAACCGGTCGCCCGCCGCTTTCGCTGGCGGATCCATTTACGTCGTGCCATTGTTATTGGTTGATATCTGTGTTTGCTGTATCAGGAGACAGAGGATGTCATAGTTCCAAATCTGGACCGGATCAGATTGGGCCGGCCACTAGGCCGATCTGACAAATTATTACTTCAGCGGAAAGCAAAAGAAATAGCGTGACATACGATTGACAGCGTTCAGTTATAATTTCAATGGAAAATAAATGAAATAAATAAGAAAATATATTAATTGAAGATTAATTTTATTTTATGTTATATATTATAGTAGTTATATGATAAGTATGAAATAAGAGTATTTTTGAAATGAAAAATATTATTTTAATATTTTTTAAACAAATATTTTTGATAAAAAATAATAAGATATGCTTAGGGAACGAAGACGAAAGGTTAAAGGAGAATAAAAAATGAAAAATATAGTTTAATATATAAATAGCAAATTTAATAATACAAAGACAATTATGATTCTTAAATCTATCATAACTTTTGCAACCTTCAAAATCAAATTTATACCTAAATCTAATAATACAAAGACAACTATGAATCTTAAATCTATCGTAACTTCCAACCTTCAAAATCAAATTACCTATAAATGTTCATTAAATAAATTATAAACAAATATTTCCATCCTTCATTAATTAATTATCATCCATAAAAACCTTGCAATTTACATTTTCATATGAAATAGTTTATACAACTATTTTAATTACATGTTTTTAATTTATAAATGTTAATTATTTTTATTTTTGATTTTGGGGAAAATATATAGTCATTATATGAAATGATTTGAATTTGAATGCTCTAGAGCTATGTGAAAGTTTCAATAGATAATTCAAGATTATATAGACTCTGAGGGGCTATGTGAAAGTTTTGATAATTTCGGTGCAAATTCAAATTTCTTCTACTTTTTTTTCAAATTTAGAAGCTAAAGCAGAATATGATAACATTCTGGACCAATTTGAAACGTTCCCGCAAACTCTCTCTCTCTCTTCTTATCATCTCTTTCTTCCTCTTCCCTTCTGCCATCACGAACGCCTGCCTCCTGCCATATCTCTCTCTCTCTCTTCTCTCTCTCTCTCGTTCGTTCCCTTCCCGTCCAAGAAACGTCCTTCCCCTTCCCGTTTCTCCAGAACCGATTAGGGTTCCCAATCCCCACTCCTCGATCTGGTCCCCCATTGCCCCCTATTCCTCAGATCTCGATCCGCGGCCGCTCCCCTCGAAAATCGGATCTTCCCGTCCAAATCAGGCTCCGAGGTCTTACCTCTGCCCGACGCCTTTATTTCATCCGATCTGCTTCCCGGATCTCGTATTCGCCTCCTGCGGCCGGCAAGTTGGCGCCCCAACGCAGGGCGCAGCGCCACATGGGTGGTGGCCAGTTGCAGCAGGGCGCCGCCGGCGGTAGCGCGGCGGCCGCTCTGTATGACCACCACCCTGGCACCGCGGCTGGCCCCGGCGGCGAGGATGCTGTGATGGCACGATGGCTCCAATCCGCTGGGCTTCAGCACCTGGCATCGCCCATGGCGTCATCTGACAATCGCGCGCTTCCGAATCTCCTGATGCAGGTGAAGCCGCCGTTAACTAACTCCGTCCTTCTTGGTCCTTTATTCGTTTAACCTAATAAACGGTATCTTTAATCTCAATAGTTTAATTTTCAATCGTAATCGTTTATCTATTTCTGGGTCATTTATTTTTGTTGTGTGATAAATTGACTAGAAAAACTGCTTCATTTTGGTTATCAGAATGCATTTCAAACTTCCGTTGTTCATTGTTTGTATCCTAAAACACCAAACAAAAAATGATTTTCTTTTGTTATTAGTGTCTTTGACGTCTCAGTAAAAGGATCTGTGGAAAGCATATTCTTTTGAACCAATGATTAAATGATTAATTTGGAATGAACTAGTAATTGAATGTTTGAGAGATGAATTTGGCAGGGCTACGGACCACAGACTATGGAGGAGAAGCAGAAGCTCTATAAGCTTTTCAGGAATTTGAATTTCAATGGGGAGTCTATTTCTGAACCCTATACTCCAACAGCACAAAGTCTGGGTGGCACGAGTGCAGCAGATGGTTTTTATTCACCTGAATTAAGAGGGGAATTTGGAGCTGGACTTTTGGATCTTCATGCAATGGATGACACTGAACTTCTTTCAGATGTATGTTACTCAGAGATCTTGTGCATAATCAAAGCAATGCTGTTCACTGTCAGTACAGATTACAAAATATTAAAGTGTTTGCTGCCTAAACATTACACAACCAACTTCACCTAGTTCTTTATGTATGTTATAGATGAAAGTTTGTCAAATTAGACTTGGAGCAATAACTTGTAAACAACAACATGGCTATCTTCTTTCATCTATTGATTTTTTGTAGTTAGCATTTCTTATCGGAAATTGTTGACTTGTTTTTCTCTTTTCCCCTTATTTTGCAGCATGTCTTTTCAGAACCATTTGAGCCATCCCCATTCTTTCCCACTAAGGGGCTTGAAGATGAATACGATCCATCTTCTAAACAACAAGGGCATGTGGATGGTAATATCAGGCCATTGGACAATGAAAAAGAGATTAACACTAGAGAGAACAATGTTGCAAAGATCAAAGTTGTGGTATGTTTAGAAATTTGGGCATGCTTTCTCTAAAGTGTTGTCTTGTGATCTACGATGATCATACTCCTTGTGTTATATAATTAGTCACTAAGTCCTTTTTTTAAATAAAAAAAATAGAAAGTGCAGGCTAAAAAGAGCAAAATATGCTTTGATATCAGTTCAGCACACTGTTTTTTTTTGCATAAATTGATTTATTAATAAATGCTATCATTAAACCTTGGAGAAAAACAGCTTCAGGTAGTAACTCACTTTGCATATCTTGTGATTGTGAATGTTGGTAATGTGGTGTCTGAATACTAAAAAGTTTTCATGCTATCTTCATAAGAAAATGTGGTGTGCATGTCCTCTTGGGGTGAATCTAGTCCATATGTCTTTTTTCAATGTATTGTCCAGGAAGATTGATATGCAAAGCTTTACCCTTTTAAATAGTAGTGTGCTTTTGTTCCTCAGACCATAGCAAGTTTCATGCTGAAAGAGAAATGTAGTGGTGAATAATGCCATTCCATGGGCAATTTGTCTTTGTTAAAAGAATGCTTAATCAAAATGGAGAAATGAAGTGAAGACGTCTACTAAATACGATTGGCAGAATATACAACATTCTCAAAATTCAAAATCATTGAATTTATGTACATGCTAAATATGAGAATGGATATGTTGGAGTGTTGCAGTCATCTGCTAAATTTTTTTTTATTAACTTTATTTTTTTCCCCCTAAAGTATTATTCACAGGTAAAAACCTCAAAATGTTTGATACTTGTTATCAACTTGAGTATTTACGACATCGAGAAATTTGTTAGTTTTTTGTAATGTTATGCTGCATTAGATGTCTGCTTAAGTTTTTTTGTTCCCTCATTTTTCATCATTTATTTTAGGTCCGTAAAAGACCTCTAAACAAGAAAGAGAGATCCCGAAAGGAGGATGATATTGTCACTGTAAATGACAATGCTTGTATAACTGTCCATGAGCCTAAACTAAAGGTATTTTTTACTGCTGAAAGTTTTTTACAATTTGACTCTAGGTAATTAATTTTCAGCCTTTTCTAAATGTTGTTGCTGAACTTGTAATGAATGCATGACTGAAAATGTTGTTGGCAAATACCAAATAGTTAACACCATAGTTGTTGTAAGGTTGCTTGGTTGTTTTGCCATCATCCAAAATTCTCATGTCTGTTTTAATTTGGTAGGTTGATTTGACTGCATATGTGGAGAGACATGAGTTCTGTTTCGATGCTGTTTTGGATGAGCATGTTACTAATGATGAGGTAAGTAGGTCAGCAGCTGCTCTCTTCGTCATTGTTGTATCTACTTACTCATGTATCCAATCATCAACAAAACAACCCCTTATACTATTCACATGTTTATTTTAATTATGTTCCTCAATATCTACAATAATTTGTCATGCAGGTATATCGTGCAACAGTTGAGCCAATTATACCCACCATCTTTCAGCGAACAAAAGCAACCTGCTTTGCTTATGGTCAAACAGGTGCTATTAGAAATATGATGACCTGGATCTATCATCTTTTTCCACTATAATTTGCAGGCTGTTTTAGTATCTTTACCTTTTTCTTGCTGACCATGATTCATTAATTTTAGAGATGTTTGCTTGATTTGTTTTTTTTTTTTTTGGTAAAGATCACAGCAATTTTCTAAAAAGTGGTGTAGGCATTATAGACAAGGAATCTCATATCACATATATGGTCCTTTCAAGTGGCTCAGGTGCCTAGGCAGGTAGGCAGGCAGTCAGTGCCTATGTGGGTTATTTATGAGATGAAAGGAGAAAAAAAAACAACTGATTCAATTGGTTTGATTATCAAGAACTTAATGAGGGCTTCTTGTCATGATTGCTTCCACTAAAGAGTAATTCTTGTGATTGTGAAACACTAACAAGATTTTTATGCGGTATCATGTAACTTGCCACTTGCAAGTGTTAATTTGTTTAACACTTTGTTTATTTAATTATATGCTTACTAATAAAGATCAGTGTATTTTACATTGTTATATTCTGTGTTATACATTGGATAATTGGCATATGCTTTTTCTATATAAAAATATGAACTAGATGGATGGATTAGGATACTTTTCGATGTGTTATTTATTTTTTATTGAATTAAACTGTATAGCACTAGTAAAGTATTTCCTTCATTAGAAATGTTCTAATCAAACTGAATCTTTGAGGTGCCTTCAGGGTTGGATTAGAGATAAGAAATTGTATGAGATAGTTTATGTTCCGTTTTAACTGCTCAAGTCAAACTGGCTTGACGACTTCTGCTTTTGTTTTGTTCATTTAAGTGTTCACCTATTCAAATTAGATGCAATTTTCTTACCTTGTGGATTAAATAAATGGAATAAATGTGGTACTAATTCTAGAATTACTAACTTTGTTCTTTTTCTTACCTTGGGTATTCCACTTGGTTTATATTTGTTTAGGCAGTGGAAAGACCTATACCATGCAACCTTTGCCTCTCCGAGCTGCAGAAGACATTGTTCGCTTGTTAAATCAACCTGTTTACCGCAATCAAAAGTTCAAACTATGGCTTAGTTATTTTGAGATATACGGTGGAAAGCTCTTTGATCTTCTTTGCGATCGAAGGTCGGATTGTCATTCTCTGATGTAAATTCACTTTATTTGTCGTGTTTGTGTGTTGTTGGTTTAGATTTTTTCCTTAGTGGTTATTTTTAAATAACCTATCTGCATTCTGTGCCATGATAGTTAAGGTGCTTTTCAAATGTTGCCATGTTATAATCATTGATCAAAGTTAAAGGTGGTAATGACAAATTTCTAAATACAATATTAGATTTGAATATTGTTTTTTATGTCATGAAGGTTTGTTTTCTATTGTGATTTATTGTTGGGTAACCTATCCTAAATTTGATATCCATCTCATTTCGTTTGCAAACCTATATTTATCTTATTAACATTCTTTTTTATATTTCTGTTCTAATTCAAATCATAACATATCTGCCTCATACTATATTATTATCCAACTGTTGTGACATGATATCTCAACTAATGTTGATTAAATCCAACTTAGATGTCATGCCATTGGAAGTTAAACGTAAGAAAATGAAATAAAAAAAAACATGCCCTAATCAATATAAAAGCATGAAAATTGAGGGAGATGCATTTTAAGGGCAGTGATTTTTTATTGACATGGCATAAGAGTTATTTTTAATTAATATTATCTCTCTTACTCAGGCACACTCAAATAAGTGATTCATTTCTGTTTGTTTAGTCTAAATTCCATTTGATCAACTAACAACCATCGTCATTTGCAAACTACAGGGTACAATTCATTAGGGATGGGGGTAAAGGTAAAACAAATGAAAAATACGAAAGACAAATTAAGGGACATTGGAAAATGTTGTGTTTCCTATGGCAGATGGAAAAGGGGGAATAAAAGGTGTTGAAGGAAAGGTGAAGTGGGATCCACTTTCTTCCCATTTCTTTGGAGAGTAATGGGGAGGGAGAGAGATATTGAAATGAAGAACTAATTTCTTGCAAAGATATTGGAACATATACATGAAGTAATTTGATACTGCCTTACATTTGGCAATAATATGCTTATATGCTAATTGATTGACACATTATTTTTGAAAAATCCTCCTACTAGGCTACATGAAAGAAGATATTGTGATGTCTTCGTGATACCCATTTCTAAAGGTAATTTGTTCTTAGCTTAGTGATGACATTGCAATTCATTTTGACAATACTGACAGGAAACTTTGCATGAGAGAAGATGGGAAGCAACAAGTTTGCATTGTTGGACTACAGGAATTTGAGGTCACAGATGTTCTGATGGTGAAGGAATTTATTGAGAAAGGAAATGGTTCAAGAAGCACTGGTTCTACTGGAGCTAATGAGGAATCATCAAGATCCCATGCTATTTTGCAGCTGGCTATTAAGAAACATAAGGAAGTAGAAGATAACAGACGACAGAAAGAAAATAATGATTCACGAGGTGTCAAGGTCATTGGAAAGATTTCTTTTATTGATCTTGCTGGGAGTGAGCGAGGTGCTGATACAACAGACAATGATCGCCAAACAAGGTTAGTGAACAAGGTGTCTTTTTTTGTTTGTTTTGGTATATGTTCCGTAATTTTAATATGTCATGTCAATTTGAGTCTTGCTATAGTATTTTCACAGTTCTGTTTCACTCTCCTTGTCAGAATTGAGGGAGCAGAAATAAACAAGAGTCTTTTGGCATTAAAGGAATGCATACGCGCCTTAGACAATGATCAATTACATATCCCTTTTAGAGGGAGCAAATTGACTGAGGTGCTTCGTGATTCTTTTGTTGGCAATTCAAGAACTGTCATGATTTCATGCATTTCACCCAATGCCGGTTCTTGTGAACATACTCTGAACACATTGAGATATGCTGACAGGTATGGAGGTGTAACTTATTAACCTACACTGTATGGTGAATTGTCCCAGCTGTTCATATTTGAGCTTTTGGCTGAGCAGGGTTAAAAGTCTTTCCAAGAGTGGAAATGCTAGAAAAGATCAGGCACCTGCACCATTGGTTCCTTCAGGCAAGGAATCAGCACCATCATCTCAATTTACGGTCGACTCTGATGGTCTTGCTGAGCAAAATCAAGTTCTGAATGCAGTGGAATTGCCCAAGGGTAATGCAGAATTTTTTTTCCAGACTTCATCTGAGCTTGATAGGAATTCTCTTGGAACAACAAATTACTTCTCTAGTGGAAGGGAAGAGAGAATGCAAGTACCAGGTTCAATTGATAGTGAAAGAGCTGAGATGAAATTTAAGAATGTTGGTTATGGAAATAAACCATATTCTATTCAGAATTCAATTGAAACCCAAGATGAAGATAAAGTATCAAAGGTTTCCCCACCTCGTAGAAAATTGCCCAAAGAAGAAAAGAGTGAGAGACAGAACAACTGGTCTCGAAAAGAGAGTGGACCTCAGTTGGTATCTTCTAGTCATAAGCAGCAGCAAGTACTTGATTCTTCTTCTGAGATCCCATCAAAAAAGTATGATCAGGAAGTTTCATGTAATGATGATGAAATAAATGCACTACTCGAGGTATAAGTTTTTGATGGCTATAAGTTTTGATGATTGTTGCTGTTTTGTCAATAATGTTGTTGTGACTTCCAGGAAGAGGATGCTCTTATAGCAGCTCATAGAAAGGAAATTGAGAATACAATGGAGATAGTACGCGAAGTAAGTTTGATAATTGAAACCATCTTTTTGTTCACTTGGCTAGCAATTATCTCAATGTTCAATTGCTGATTCTAAGATTTTTTTCAGCATTCAAACTGTCAACAATGCTATCCAATTGTCACACATCATACTTCATTTTTTTTAACCTTTTGTCTTTGTAGTAGCTATTTATTTACCTATCTTGGGACAAACACAGATCGACTAGATATTTGAGCTACCTACATGGATCTGTTATCTTAAAGTTATTGAAATGTTACCTGAATATTTTAATGCATGTTTAATTAGCAATCCTCCCTTATGATTAAGTCTTGGGAACAAGAAAAGGAATTGGCAACAGGATAGCATAGTCATAATCAATTCAGACAGTCCTGCAGTTCTAACCTATTCTTCCTTACAAATCTGAACCATTGCTCATTCTCCTTTTTTAGCATTATTCACAGGCCATATGATGAGAATGGAGAAAATAGTCTCACTATTTGGTACCCTACCAAATGTCATTTTAGTGGCACAATTCAATTTGAAGAAGTTATGTTCGGGATCTGATATAAGCATTGGAAGAACTGATAGATGACTAGTAATAATCTTGGATCTTTAACCTTCATTTTACTTTTGTTTAAATGCTAAACATCGACCTATAAAATTCAAGTCCTTATTGCTTCTTCAATATTTATAGGCACGATATACTGGTTCTTGTGCTATCTTGTT
Organism: Hedychium gardnerianum; assembly: GCA_038050645.1. NCBI lineage: Eukaryota > Viridiplantae > Streptophyta > Magnoliopsida > Zingiberales > Zingiberaceae > Hedychium > Hedychium gardnerianum. Next base: position 10,645,406 of record JBBUKS010000060.1, read on the forward strand.
AGTGATATAAGTATTTGAATAGCATATTGTTATGAGCACATCCCATGTATCTACTATCCTTCTCACTGGATCTGAATTAACTAGGCTACAATGCTTTCTTTGCTGCTTTGCATTCAAAGTTTTATCTACTTTATGCATGGCTTAAACGTGTTTTATTCCTATCTGCTCTAACTTAGGTTGGTTTTCGTGCAGGAAATGAATTTGTTGGCTGAAATTGATCAACCGGGCAGTTTTATTGACAACTATGTAACTCAGCTGAACTTTGTTCTCTCGCGCAAGGCTGCTGGGCTGGTCAGCCTCCAGGCCCGGCTGGCGAGGTTCCAGCAACGCCTGAAAGAACACGAGATTCTTAGCAGGAAAAAAGGGCCCAGGTAGTTTCCAATCAGCATTCATCATTTTCCGACTTCCTCTCTTTGCTATTCTTCCTGGTAGGTCACAAGGACCAACCACCCTACGAGAAGCCTTTTGCCTTCTTGACCTGAATACTTGCATCGGATCGGAGGGCTTCTGGCTGGCATGGAAAGGTGCCTGGATGGGAGTGTGAGTGGTTCTTCATGTTCCATCCGTTTGAATCCCCGATCATGTTGTTTATGATATGTTTGTTTGTTTGTTCCGAGCTACTTTTAGCGTGCCTAAATGGTGAGATGTGTGCAAAGTGTCTCGCGACGTGAGATAATAGTGATTACAAAGATTGGCTACGTGACCAGGTTGTTATTTTGTTGGTTAATAACAATTCGAATGTTGTGGCAGGATGATGAGCTCGAACAATGTTCTACAATTTGCAGCATTTGTTTTGCTTACCCTTTTGAGCAAAAGCTGGTAAAAGCTAGTAAGGATGGAGTCGTACAGGAGCACAAAATCACGTGTGAATAATGAGATCGCAAAAATAGAAAGAAAAATTATCTCATGGTAGAAGGGGCAGAAGTAATTGATTTGATTTTTCGTTTCTTTTCTTTCTTTGAAAACGACATCATGATCCATGGCAGATTTTATTTATTTTGTTGTTGTCGTTTCATGCAGTTTTGCATGGGCCAAAATGATGAGAATAAAATGACTTCTCTATTATTTGTTTTGGCAAAAATTAAAAGGTTGATTTTTTTTATTAGAATTACCAACGCACCTTTTCTATTTATTATCAAAGGATGTTTTATTTTATTTTTTATATTTTACCTTTCGAAATTGATTTTTTTATTTATTATCAAATAGAAGTTTTGTTTTATTTTTGTATATTTTATTTTTTAAAATTATAATTATTTTGGATGTTATTTTAGTAATTACGGGATTATAGTTGTTATGAATCCTACATAATTATGATTTGCAGCTGTCACATATAATAATTACAATTTTATAATTATATAATTATAACGGTTATAATTTTATAATTATTATAATATAATATTAATTAATATTTATTATAATATAATGTTGATTAATATTGATCGAAAATAAATTATTTATGTTTATAATGTAGTTACAAATTAAGTGTTGATTAATATTAATCAGAGATAAAATATTTATATTACAAGAGTTATGAATTATTATAATATAATATTATTTGTGTCAATTAAAATTAAATTATTGTTATAACATAATATTGATTAAAAATAAAATATTTATATTATAATAATTATAAATTATATTAATTAGAGATGAAATATTTAATAGTTATGAATTATAATTGTTATAATATAATTTATTTGTATCGATCATATATAAAATATTTATGTTATAATAATTATGAATTATAATTATTATAATAATATAAAAAATAAGAGTAATTTTAAAAAGAAAAATCTACTAATATGCCGAATGGGATGCTTTTTAATAAAAATAGAGTACACTTTGACGATTCCAACAAAAAGGGAGACTAAAAAAAATTCTACAGTAGTTATTTTACAAGAGTTTTAAAATATTACAACCTATAATAGCTGTAAGATGCAGAATGGAGCCGCATCAGAATTCTTAGTGTTCCTTTTCCCGACTAATCAAACGACTAAGACTGTTTTTAAGTGAAGTCATCCTTTCTCTCTATATAAATTTTTTTAATAATCTGTACATCCACAATAAATGATCATCATGGATGACTCTAGTAGAATCCAAATACTTCAATTAATTGAGGTACTTGGATATATATATTTTTTTATTTTTTATTTTTTAAATTCTCAGTCAATAAAATTTTATTTTTAAAATTTAAAAATTAGATTATAATATTAAATACATAAATTTTTAAATCAAAATTTTTGTTAGGATATGTGAGACAAAGTCTGTGGGATAAGATATTTATATTTCAGATAAAAAATCTATCTATATTGCATTATAATTGGTAAAAAATAGTTCATTTAGACTAATTCGAAATGGAATATAAACACTTCCGGGCATGTGAAGAAAATTGCATTTAGCTCGATCAAAATGTGTACTTAGTTTGTTTTCGGTGTGGAAGCATCACACGAGAATGACGAGAATAAGCTTCTTACATAGGAAGACTTGAATTCATCCTCTTCTGGGGAGTTAGATAATTTACAATGTCATTATGTT
>JBBUKS010000060.1:10682314-10693455 GCA_038050645.1 Hedychium gardnerianum
TGTTTTGGATGCAATCATCATCATAGCCCTTATAATGAGCATGTGATAACAAGGATCATCCTGTCTTATCCAAAACATATGATGGTTCTTAGTTTATTTGCTCTGATTTAGAATACCATTTCTTTCACAAAGGGAAACTTTTAGCAAGTGACGACCTATAAGCCATATATAAAAACTAAATTTGTCTCAATTTGGGTTGTACAAGTTTAGATTTTTGATAGTAAAGTTGATAATTTGATAACGAAAGGAACAATGCTTTTTGATTGTTGTAATGGTTTTATTTGTTCTATATCATATTGAATGAATTATTATTATGATGATCGTAAAGAGAATGGTTGTTGTTGTTTGTTGATGTAAGATGTAATATTTAATATATTAACATTTGAAAGTTTCTAGCTTCTATACTGACTTTTTATCAGCTAATCTTTTAACTAAATGTTTTTTTTACCTTATCCCTTATGTGCGTATGGATCCCATCGTGCTATTTGGCTTAGTTTATCAACTTAGTTTTACAAAAGATATGTTATGTGATTAAATTTTACAAAGCTCGATTGTTGTATTGTTATACTGCATGAAATTCAAAACTTGACGCTAACATCTGCAAAAAAATATTGATGTATCACCTTTGGAGCAAAAGTTATTTGGGGTTTCACCATCTGCATTAAGTGGATCTATTATACCTATAACAACCTGTTTCATTTGATACATACTGAGTAAAACTATTCTTATTGTTGTTGTAATTTTATAGTATGATAGTTGTAAATTGATGCTCTTTATAGTATAACAGATGTAATTTTATTGGATGATTGTTGTTGTTGAAATATTGTAGTTTGTCTATTGTAAATTATTATTCTACATGTTATAAAATTATCTTGTTATTTTATTTGGGAAATATTTTAGCTTGATCTATGTTGGAATTGAATTCTTGTTGAGATTTTATGAGACGAGTGTAGTTGTAAAATGGTATCTTTAGAGAAAGATCATGTAGATTGCCTCCAGCAAGTTGACACATGTATTAGTGTATTCTTTTGTGTTAGTGCTCAACTTTTGTATGTATTTGGCACACAAAACTACTATTGTAAAAAATATCATTGTGATGAATGACACACATTTGTGGTATCAGTCAATGATGTTTGAGAGCATGGTTATGTTGTCTATGTTTTGTTTCTATATTCATATGACTTTTTACGTAGAGATATAAATTTTGTGCGTTGATATGTGCAATGAAAATATTTTGGATGCAACCAGAATGTTTAAAGAATGGATGATAGACATTCTCCATTTAGACAATCTAATGGTTAATATTTTCCTAAACCAAATGAGTCTAACAAACTCATTTCTAGTGTCAGTTAGTGAATATCATTGTTATAGCCTTTATAACTTTGCTTTTGATAAAATTTCTCAAGAATTTACAAGTTTAAAAAATTATTGCTCCCAATATAGTATATCACAATGATGTTTGAAGGCATAGATACATTCAGAAGAACTGTCCGAGCACATAGGACCTGGTTCTATATCAATCCGAGGTTGTTTGGTCCATCATCCAATTATGACCAAAATAGGTTGATAGACCTTAGCAATTCAAAAAAAAAAATTATCTACAGAAAGAGTTAAGTCCAAGGATCTCAATCATGGTGTAGTTCAGTGATTATCATAGTCGTATCATTTATATTGAACTTTCGACATCATTTCTCATAAATTGTTTCTCCCAATACAGTGTATCACAATGATGTTTGAGGGCATGAAAATGTTCAGGAGAACTACCCGAGCATAGAGGACAAGGTTCCATGTCAATCTGAAATCATTTGGTCCATCATCCAATTTTGTCCAAAATCGACTGATGGACCTTAGTCATTCTAAAAATCAAAAATTGTATATCTACAGAAAGAGGGTAGTTCAAGGATCTCAATTGTGGTGTAGTTTGGTAATTATCATCGTCATATCATTCATATTGATCTTTCGATATTATTTTTTGTGTCTGATTCATGTTCAAAAAATCACTACTCTCAATCTGAGGTCGTTTGATCAAAATAGGTTGATAGACCAAACGACCTCGGATTGACATGGAACCAAGTCCTATGTGTGTGAGTAGTTATCCTAAATGTGTTCATGCCCTCAAACATTATTGTGATACACAGTATTGAGAGCAGCGATTTTTTGAACACTATTCGAGCGCGAGAAATGCATATAACAAGCTAAATGTAAATGATATGATGATGATAATCACTAAACTACACCATATTTGAGATCCTTGAGCTCCTCTCTTTTAGAAGATATAAAAATTTTGATTTTTAGAATGGCTAAAGTCCATCAGTCGGTTATGACCAAAATCGATAGATGGACCAAACAACATTGGATTGACATGGAACTAGGTCCTATGTCTTGGAGCAGTTCTCCTAAATGTACCCATGCCTCAAAAATCATTGTGATACACCATATTGAGAGCAGCAATTTTTTGAACACAATTTGGGCACAAGAAATGCATATAACAAGCTAAATGTAAATTATACGATGATGATAATCGCTAAACTACACCATATTTGAGATCCTTGAGCTCCCCTCTTTCTGAATATATAAAATTTTTGATTTTTAGAATGGCTAAAGTCCATCAGCCAATTTTGGTCAAAATCGGCTAATGGACTAAACGACCTCGGATTGACATGGAACAAGGTCCTATGTGTCAAGGCAGTTCTCTTGAATGTATCCATGCCCTCAAAACTAATTGTGATATATCGTATTGAGAGCATTAATTTTTTGAACACGATTCAGGCAAGAGAAATGCATATAACAAGCTAAATGTAAATGATATGATGATAATAATCTCTGAACTACACAATGTTTGAGATATTTGAGCTCCCCTCTTTCTAAATATATAAAAAAAATATTTTTAGAATGGCTAAAGTCCATCATCCAATTTTGGTCAAAATCGGCTAATGGACCAAACGACCTTGGATTGACATGAAACAGGGTCCTATGTGTCCAGGCAGTTCTCTTGAATGTATCTATGCCCTCAAAAATCATTGTGATACATCATATTAAGAGCAACGATTTTTTGAACATGATTCGGGCAAGAGAAATGCATATAACAAGCTAAATATAAATGATATGATGATGATAATCACTGAACTATACCATATTTGAGATCCTTGAGCTCTCCTCTTTCTGAAGATATAAAAGTTTTTATTTTTAGAACGGCTAAAGTCCATCAGTTGGTTTTCGTCAAAATCGGGTGATGGACCAAAGGACTTCGAATTGACATAGAACCAGGTCCTATGTGTTCGGGCAATTCTCCTGAATGCATACATGCCCTTAAACATCATTATAATACACTATATTAAGAGCAACAATTTTTTGAACACGATTCGAGCACGAAAAATGCATATAACAAGCTAAATGTAAATGATATGATGATGATGATTACTAAACTACACTATATTTGAGATCCTTGAGCTCCCCTCTTTCTAAATATATAGAATTTTCAATTTCTAAAATGGTAAGTCCATCGACCGGTTTTGGTCAAAATCGGCTGATGGACCAAATGACATCAGATTGACATGGAACCACGTTCTATGTGTTTGAGCAATTCTCTCGAAAAGTATTCATGCCCTCAAAAATTATTTCGATACACCTTATTGAGAGCAATAATTTTTTAAACATGATTAGGGAAAGAGAAATGCATATAACAAGCTAAATGTAAATGATACAATGATGATAATCGCTTAACTACGCCAAATTTGAGATCCTTGAGCTTTCCTCTTCTGAATATACAAAAAATTTGATTTTTAGAATGGCTAAAGTCCATCAGCTAGTTTTGGTCAAAATCGGCTGATGGACCAAACGACCTCGGATTGACATGGAACCGGGTCCTATGTGTTCAGATAGTTCTCCTGAATGTATCCATACCTTCAAAAATCATTGTGATAAACCGTATTGAGAGCAACTTTTCTTTGAATATGATTCAGGCAAGAGAAATGCATATAACAAGCTAAATGTAAATGATACAATGATGATAATCACTAAACTATACCATATTTGAGATCCTTGAGCTCTCCTCTTTCTAAAGATATAAAAAAAAATTACTTTTAGAACGGCTAAAGTCCATCAGCTGATTTTGGTCAAAATCAACTGATGGGCCAAATGCCCTCGGATTGACATAGAACTAGATCCTATGTGTTCGAGCAGTTCTCTTGAATGTATTCATGCTCTCAAACATCATTGTGATACACCGTATTGAGAGCAGTGATTTTTTGAACATGATTCGAACAAGAGAAATGCATATAACAAGCTAAATGTAAATGATACGATAATGATAATCACTGAAATACACCATATTTGAGATCCTTGAGCTCTCTTCTTTCTGAAAATATATAAAATTTGATTTTTAGAGTGGCTAAAGTTCATCAACCAATTTTGGTCAAAATCGACTGATGGACCAAACGACCTCAGATTGACATGGAATAGGGTCCTATGTGTCCAGGCAGTTCTCTTGAATGTATCCATGCCCTAAAAAATCATTGTGATACATCATATTAAGAGCAACGATTTTTTGAACATGATTCGGGCAAGAGAAATGCATATAACTAGCTAAATGTAAATGATACGATGATGATAATCACTGAAATACACCATATTTGAGATCCTTGAGCTCTCTTCTTTCTGAATATATAAAAAAATTGATTTTTAGAATAGCTAAAGTTCATCAACCAATTTTGGTCAAAATCAGTTGATGGACCAAACGACCTCGGATTGACATGGATCAGGGTCGTATGTGTCCAGGCAGTTCTCTTGAATGTATCCATGCCCTCAAAAATCATTGTGATACATCATATTAAGAGCAATGATTTTTTGAACATGATTCGGGCAAGAGAAATGCATATAACAAGCTAAATGTAAATGATACGATGATGATAATCACTGTACTACACCATATTTGAGATTCTTGAGCTCTCCTCTTTCTAAAGATATAAATTTTTTGATTTTTAGAATGATTAAAGTCCATCAGACGATTTTGGTCAAAATTAGCTAATGGGTCAAATGACCTCGGATTAACATAGAACTAGGTCCTATGTGTTCGAGCAGTTCTCCTGAATGTATCCATGCCCTCAAACATCATTACAATACATTATATTGAGAGCAGCAATTTTTTGAACACGATTCGAGCAAGAAAAATGCATATAATAAGCTAAATGTAAATGATACGATGATGATAATCACTGAAATACATCATATTTGAGATCCTTGAGCTCTCTTCTTTCTGAATATATAAAAAATTTGATTTTTAGAATGGCTAAAGTTCTTCAGCTGATTTTGGTCAAAATTGGCTGATGGACCAAACGACCTCGAATTGACATGGAACTGGGTCCTATGTGTCAGGGCATTTCTCTTGAATGTTTCCATTCCCTCAAAAATCATTGTGATGCACCGTATTGAGAGCAACAATATTTTGAACATGATTCAGGCAAGAGAAATGCATATAACAAGCTAAATATAAATGATACGATGATGATAATCACTGTACTACATCATATTTGAGATCTTTAAACTCTCCTCTTTCTGAAGATATTTTTTTTATTTTTAGAACAACTAAAGTTCATCAGTCGATTTTGGTCAAAATCGATGGACCAAATGACCTCAGATTGACATAGAACCACGTCCTATGTGTTCGGGCAATTTTTTTTGAATGTATCCATGCCCTCAAACATCATTGTGATATACAGTATTGAGAGCAGTGATTTTTTAAACATGATTCAAGTATGAAAAATGCATATAACAAGCTAAATGTAAATGATATGATGATGATAATTGCTAAACTACACCATATTTGAGATCCTTAAGCTCTCCTCTTTCTGAATATATAAAAAAAATTATTTTTAGAATGGCTAAAAACCAGCTGATGAACCAAATGACCTCATATTAACATAGAACCGGGTCCTATGTGTTCGGGAAATTCTCCTGAATGTATCTATGTCCTCAAAAATCATTGTGATACACCGTATTGAGAGTAGCAATTTTTTTAACATGATTTAAGCACGAAAAATTATTTCCTTTCTAAGTTGTACACCGAAGCTACATCTAGTTGTTTCTAAGTGGTTTTTAAACGTATTAGTATCACATACATCTATCTAGCAAACCTTGCAAAGATACACACCAAAAGTTGAGATACCTGGCAAACAAGTTGACAACAACTTCAGTACAATAGCAACATGTATATCAACTTTCATGATCTAAAGTTTAACATGAACAAAATAACAACAAAGACAACAAAGATGATGTTACAATATCAAAATGAAGAATAAAAATTGAAGAAAGATAGTCATATGATAAAATCTCAACAAGAATTCAATACCAACATAGATTAAGATAAAATAATTACCATAAAACCATTTTATAACATATATAATGTCAATTTACAAGAGACAAATTACATGTGATTTCAACAACAACAATAATCCAATAAATTTACAATTATCATACTATAAAGAGCATCAATTTACAACTGTCATAATATCACACAGATGGTCAACCCCCAAGGATTGAGGAGTGAGCAAATTCCAGCTCCATGTCAATTTACAATAGACAAAATATAATATTTCAACAACAACAAGAATCCAATAACAACAAGAATTTAGGCACATTAATTTCCAACCAATATAAAATTATCTATAACACAGAAAGAACATTAATTTACGACTGTCATTATATAAAATTACAACAGCAAGAGCAGTTTTCTTCAGTATGTATCAAATCAACTAGGTTCTTTGTTGCAGGTATAATAGATCCAATTGACGCCGATGGTGAACCCCCAAGGATTGAGGAGAGAGTAAATTCCAACTCCAGTCACAACAAATATATGAAAAGGTAGAGATTAGAAATCTATTTTCAGTGATAGACATGTTAATTTGGTTGTGAAGCAACCTTTTATAGAAAACAAGTCGATGAAGAATGAGAAAATTTATCACCAACTTCAGTATTACCATATACGACACATGTTGCAATAGTAAGGCTGTTGAATCCGACTATGTCCTGTAAGACAAAATAATTTCCAAATCAAAATGCAAAAACAACAAAGCAAATATCAATTTAGAACAAACATATTGCAAAATAATAACAACAAGAATAATTCAATAATAACAAGAATTTAAATATTAATTTTCAACTCAAAGAACAAGATCTTTTATACTAACACAATAAAAAAAATGCCACAATGAGAAGACAATTTTAGGACACTTGTGTCACACTTGCCACATTTCTATAGTTCTTTAATTAAACCAAAAAAATAATTTGACTAAGTTGTTGTGCACCAATCACTAGGAAGCTTCGAATGTCAAAGGAAACCTTCCAATGAATAGGTTTGCTAGCATGAAAAGACAATAAAAATCATTGTTCGGGACTACTACAAAAGAGATAAATAAGAAAAAAAACAGATATGGCTAATCAAACCAACACCAGTAAAATAGTTTGAAGTAAGAAGACAGCAGATTCTTATTACCACATGGATCAAGCAAATAAGGGGAAAATTGAAATTACTTGCGGATGAAGAAACACATAACATGAGGGTACTACAATATCAATTCACGAATAGTAATATGCAACAAGTAGTCATTTTTTTTGAATTAGAGGTAGCCAGTAAATAGAAGTGAGGTCAAGAAAAGTATAGTTTCCATGACTTCATGGCACAAATCATCAAATAAACCAGAGCTAAAACATGTCTAGAAGCAAAGAAACCTCAAACACAGATGATACGGGAAGTAATCGGGAGGTGTTATATGGCGAGAAAGTCAACATAAGAGCAGATGTGGTAGTCAAAGGAGATCACCAACAACTCTCGTCTCCTGGATCTCCCAACTACCAACAACCCATGATTCCTGGATCTCCCGACTACAAACAAACCCCGGCTACCAGCAACCTCCCGTCTCCTAGAGCCCTTGGCTCTTGGGATTGCCCGGCTTCTAATAGCCCCTGGCTCCAAGATCTCCAGGGTACCAGCAACCTCCCATCTCTTGGAGCCCCCAGCTCCTGGGATCGCCCGGCTTCCAACAATCCCCGTCTCCTAGATCTCTCGGCTACCAAAAGCTCTGACTCCTGGATATTATGACTACCAATAGCCCCGACTCCTAGATCTCCCGACTACCAGCAACCTCCCGTCTCCTAGAGCCCCCGGCTCTTGGGATCGCCCGGCTTCCAACAGCCCCCTGCTCATGGATCTCCTAGCTACCAGCAACCTCCCATCTCCTGGAGCCCCTGGCTCCTAGGATCGCCCGGCTTCCAACAGCCCCCGGCTCCTTAGATTGCTCGGCTTCCAACTGCCCCCTGCTCCTAAGACTCACGGCTTTCAACAGCCCCCGGCTACCAACAGTCCGACTCTTGGATCTCCTGGCTACCAACAGTCCGACTCTTGGATCTCCTGGCTACCAACAACCTCTCATCTCCTAGAGCCCCCGACTCTTGGGATCGCCCGACTTCCAACAGCCCTTGGCTCCTGGATCTCCCGGCTACCAACAACCTCCCATCTCCTTGAGCCCCCGACTCTTGGGATCGCCCGACTTCCAACAGCCCTCGTCTCCTAGATCTCTCGGCTACTAACAACCCTGACTCTTGGATCTCCCGACAATCAACTGCCTTCGGCTACCAACAACCTCAACTCTTGGATCTCCCGGCTACCAGCAACCTACCATCTCCTAGAGCCCCCGACTCCTGGGATCGCCCAGCTTCCAACAACCCCCAGCTCCTGGATATTCCGACTACCAGCAACTTTCCATCTCCTGGAGACCCCGGCTCCTGGGATCGCCTGGCTTCCAACAGCCCTCGGCTCCTTAGACTGCCCGACTTCCAACATCCCTCAGCTCCTAAGACTCCCAGCTTCCAACAGCCCTCAGCTACCAACAACCCCCGACTATCAACAACCCCCAGCTACCAACAACCCTGAATCCTGGATGTCCCGACTACCAACAACCTCCCGTCTCCTAGAGCCTTCGGCTATTGGGATCGCCTGGCTTCCAACAGCCCCCGACTCTTGAGATCGCCCGGCTTCCAACAGCTCCCATCTCCTGAGACTCCCGGCTACCAGCAGGCCTCGGTTACCTCAGTATTGTGATCATAATACCCTCAGTATCTCCTGGAAACTAATAATCATTGTTCCGAAATGGACGTAGAGAACATGGGCGTTACTCCACGGAGAATGTGGGAAACGCAGCCAATTACCCCTACTAAATAGGAGTAAATGGAGTAACGTGGGCAGAAATACCGGGGCACGTAGAGAACATGGAGGAATTCACAACTCTATAAAAGGTCGTCTAATCCCGCAAGTACGGGTACACACACATACACATCTACAAACTTAAGCTACTACTCATCTTCTCCATTCTACCCCAACTAACTTGAGTATCGGAGTGACTACACCGGGGAACTCCCTGACTGTCATTTTAACTATTTCCTTATAGCCTCTCTCAGGTGGACGTATGAGGGCCTCTCCCAAGTTCTTCTTGTTGCCCGGCAACTAACGACAAAGTCAACATCCATGCCAAATTATAGTGAGTCACTCGCCGACGTTCCTAAGCAAGATCCTACCTAGGAACGCTAATTTAATCCCACAGAAGATGTCAATTTGATCCTGCCTAGAAACGTCAGCGAGTGACACACTGGTGATTTGGCATGGATGTTGACTTTGTCAACGGTCGTCGGGCAATAGGAAGAACTTAGGAAAGGCCCTTATACGTTCACCTAAGAGAGGCTAGAAGGGAAAGGTTAGAATGATGGTCAGAGGCCAGCATACTCACTCCGATGCTCAAGTCAGGTGAGGTGAAATAGAGAAGATGAGCAGTAGCTAGGGTTTGTAGATGTGTATGTGCGCATACTCATGCCTACGGGAGCAGACGACCTTTTATAGAGTTGTGCATTCCTCCATGTTCTCCATGTGCCCCAGTACTTCTGCCTACGTTACTCTATTCACTCCTATTAACTAGGGATAAATGGCTGTGTTTTCCGCATTCTCCGTGGAGTAACGCCCACGTTCTCTGCATCCATTTCGGAGCAACGACTATCGATTTCCAGGAGATGCGGAGGGTATTATGATCTTGATACTCAGGTAACCGGGGGTCGCTGGTAGCCAAGAGTCTCTAAAAGAGGGAGTTGTTGAAAGTTGGGTGATCTCAGGAGCTGGGGGCTGTTGGAAGTTGGGCGATCCCAAGAGTCGGAGGCTCCAAGAGACAGGAGGTTACTGGTAGCCGGGAGATCTAGGAGTTAGGGTTGTTGGTAGTCGGGAGCTATCAAAAGTCGAGAGTCTCAGGAGCCAGAGACTGTTGAAAGTCAAGCAATCTCAGGAGTCAGGGCTCTAGAAGATGGGAGGTTGTTGATAGCCGAGAGATCCAGGAGACGGGGGCTATTGGAAGTTGAGCGATCCCAAGAGACGGGGGCTCCAGGAGACAGGAGGTTGCTAGTAGCCGGGAGATCTAGGAGTTGGGGCTATTGGTAGCCGAAAGATCTAGGAGTCGAGGGTTGTTAGTAGTCAGGAGATCCAGGAGATGGGGGCTGTTGGAAGCCGGGCGATCCCAGGAGCCGAGGGCTCCAAGAGACAAGAGGTTGCTGGTAGCCGGGATATCCAGGAGCCAGGGGTTGTTGGAAGTCGGGCGATCCCAAGAGCCGAGGGCTCCAAGAGGTGGGAGGTTACTGGTAGTTGGGAGATCCAAGAGTCGGGGTTGTTGGTAGTCGGGGGCTGTTGGTAGCCAGGAGATCTAGGAGATGGGAGTTGTTGGTGGTCTCTTTTAATTGTCGTCTCTGCTCTTATGTTGGCTTTTTTGCCAAGTGACACCTCCTGATTACTTCCCGTATCACATGCCTCCCTTTTAAGTCTAGTCGAAGGAGGCGTCAATCTGACTGACTGAACTATTATGTGGTCAATTCGTGTCCACGTGGAGATATTTTAGACTTGACCCAAGATTGTGCTTTAAATGCAGGATTTGACATCATTAATCGCGGCCACACCTTTTAAATGTCCGTCATGCTCAATCTGTCTTGGTTTTCGAGTTTGGGTGCGTCAGCATGTTGCCAAGGTTAAGTTAGATTAATGTGATATGACCATCTGCGAAGAAAACGAGAGGTTGTCAAGATCGTGATGATTGTTGAGATTTGGCGTTATCCTACTA
>JBBUKS010000060.1:10698569-10709542 GCA_038050645.1 Hedychium gardnerianum
CCTAATCCGTTATCATCTATGGGCTGATAACGGATTGGTTGCCTATATAAGGGGAGGTCCCCAAGGGTTTAGGGCATTATCTTGAGACTTCTCTTGGTTCCCCATTAGACTAAGAGAATTCGGCGCCGTCAATCCCAAGCCCCTTGGAAGACATTTCCTATTTGCTTCCGCTTCTTCTTCTTCCTCAAGGGATCTATTTGGACGACGCTAAAAACAAGGACTATGATACAATCAGGTTCTTTGTCGATTTTAATTTATATACTTATTTTGCTATATCATGATAAAAAGAAACTAGGTCCATGCTCATATTCTTATTTTTTCTTATATAAATTTTTATTTCAATTATCTAGAATTTATGCGACTTGAGATTTTACAAAAAACTAACATCAGGCACACACACGATCAACTGGCATTTGAACAAGATGAGAACCACACATATTTAATCTATTATTGGAACATGTTCTCACGCAATAGTCAAGACAAAAACTTCAAATAAAACATTATCATCGTTATTCGACCATAAGTTACACGTCACACAGCACTTCATTGTGGCACAAGACAATGCTATCATAACATAATTCACTCAATAGCCAAACTTTCAGATTTGATGTCACCATCGCACTCCAATCGGTAGGAAAAAAAAATAAAAGGAATCAAACAGCTGCGGCTCACAATACATTGGCTGGTCCCTCGTAAATTCTCCATAGACAAAAGATAAAAAGAAAATGCAATTCTAAAGAGTATTGATTTCCTAAGGAACTCATTTAAAAAAATAACAAAAATAAGCCTCGATCAATCACCCTTGAAAAAAAATCTGAAATTTCGCTTCCAACGCCAAATATAATCACTAAAATGAAGCAACTCAACCTTGATAGAGATCTAAATGACAGCACATAGACAGAGGAAACCTTTAGACATTTTATTTTAAGAAAGTAAAATTAGATTTGTTCTGTGACATCTCGAAAGCAGAACAGAAATTGTAATTGGCTACTCGGAGACAAAACCACCAATACCTGAAGAACGCTATCCAAATAAGGACTGTCCACGATCTCCCCCGATATCACGACCACAAAGGTACTCCCCCTGTGCCCGCTTATGTAGGGCCATGCCTGTCGGAAACACCGCACAAACCTCGCGTTCTCCTCCGCTCTTGTTTCCTAGCACTCCTCAAAGATGGCATTTGCTCTTCCAAACACAAAGAAAGCACAACTATACAATCACAAAATGCATGCTTAATCCAACAATCTACATATGTGGCAACGAACAACTACAACTTAGATCACAAACTTAAGATCATATTTCATTATGCTCTGGATGGCTTGTAGTAACATGAGATGAGATCACATAGTCTAGAAGAGTAAAAAAGAAGGGAAAAACACATGATTGACTACCATTAAATATGTTCTACATAACTGAGGTCATCTAAGCTTTAACTTTTCTACACAAACTACCTCTTTATTTCTCGATTTTTGCTCCTTTTTCACCATGGCTCAGAAGTTTTGTTTTGCAGTAAGGATCTCCTCAGTCAGCTTGCCATCAGACATCTTGGTCATGTTGCCCTGTGAGTGCATACTCCAGAGCACAATAGCCATAAGTGTCCATCATGCTCGTTGAGACATGAGTCTTATTGTCGATCAACCCGACTTTTGCAAGGCCAAAACTCATATTGCTTTGGGTTGTACTCCTCATCGAGAAGAATATTAGACGCTTTGAAATCTCTGTATATTACATGAGGATTCAATGTGTCATGCAAATACTCTAATCCTTTTGTTGCTCCTTCGACTATTTTCATTCTTCTAATCCATTCTAATGGTTTTTTGTTTGCTAAAAGTGTTAAGACTCAATTTGACCAACATTTATAAATAGAACTCTTGGTTAAATTGATACAGAAACATCATCTATATTCATGATTTATCGAGTAGATGATCCTCTAAACAGCCTAATGTCATGTATTCATAGACTAAGATTCTTTGGTCTTCTTCAGCACAATAGACAATTGGATTAACAAGATTTGGATGATGCAGTAAACTCATCATGAGCACTTCGACAAGGAACTCTATTCATTGCAAATTGTTCCTTTTGAATTGGTTAATTTTTATATCCTACAAGAAGATCGAAAAATGTGAAGAAAAACTTGACAAAAATTAGAGATGCAATTGAAGTATTACGAGTATAATATAATTAAGGAATTTAACTATAAAAATCTTTCAGTCATTTTAGAATTATATCAATGGTTGGTAAAGACTAACAAGTCTATTACATTACATATAATCTCATTTTTAAAATGATCGTACTTGTGTTTATTATTTCGATTTCCACTGTTATTATAGAACGATCATTTTCTATTATAAATATAATGAAAACAAGACTTTAAAATAAAATGGAGAATATTTTTCTTGTAAATGTGTTAATGATATATATTGAGAGAGAAATTATTAGAAATGTGAATATAGAAATTATTATTGAAAACTTTAAAACTTTAAGATAATATATATTAATTATTATATTCTTATTATTAAAAATTATATATAATGTATAATAATAATTTTTATCATTAAGTATGTGCCCTTCCCTGGTCAAATCACACTAATTAATTAATCTAGCCGCCGGCCGGCCACCACGTGTTCAATATATATATGTATACCGGTCGTAAAGCATATACACATTCTGTTTCGTAAATTGCTTGCAAAGTTGATCAGGTTCTCGCACGGCTGATGGAGATACTTCTGCTGCCCACGTTTAGAATGAGCGGTTAAAGTAGATCCAAATTGGATCGAGTCCATTTCTACGAATGCAGCATTAGTTTGACTAATATATCCAATTTAATCTTTGTCCGTTGACCCTTCAACGCCAAGCAAGCTGCCTCTTTCACTTCCACAATTACTCACACAGAAATGCGTATTAATTTGCGTTAATTAATTGATGCTCAACAATTAATCTTCAGCTGCCCTCTTTGACTTAACATGAGACAGGAACAGTTACATTATTGCTATCTAAACCAAGCAAGAACATGAACAACCGCATGTGCTTTGCCTGCATGGGCCGGTAGCCAAGTCGTCCCGCAATCCACGTAAAAAAGTACACCATGTGCTCGAGCGAATGCCGGAAACAAACTCACCTCGCATCACATGGCCATAACCACCCACCGCAACACCGACGACGTACCATGCATGTTTGTTCGCCGGATTCACCGCCGGATCACTTGCGCACTCGAGTCTACGGATGCTTGTCGTTTCTGGTACCAGAAAGGTACGTAATGCTCGATCGCCTTTATTATTTAAACGGCAAGCCTTTACCACAATCATCAGCACTACTAGTTAATTAAGCAATGGCGGCAGCTGCGCGTTCTTCTTCATTTCTCTCCTGCTCCTTGCTCCTGGCGCTGCTCCTCACGCTATCTCTTATCGAGGTGAGTTACGGTCGATCGAATTAGTTCCATTTGCGGTATACTTGATGTTCGTTGTTTCTTCCAACAGAGCGTCCGAGGCGGTCAGCTTCAACCACGAGGTAAGTTTGTTTCTGAAACTAGCTAGAAAGCAGGAATTAATGGTGTGTGGAGGAGGATTGGACGCTGAGCGTAATTAAATTGGTTAGTTGATGGATTGCAGAGTGTCAGGGGAAATGCGGTTACCGATGCTCGGCGACGTCGCACAAGAAGCCGTGCATGTTCTTCTGCCTAAAGTGCTGCGCCAAGTGCCTGTGCGTGCCACCGGGCACCTACGGCAACAAGGAGACCTGCGCCTGCTACAACAACTGGAAGACGCAGGAAGGCCGTCCCAAGTGTCCTTGAACAAGTTATAACTAAAAGCATTCAAGTGGAAGATGGAGAAGATCACCATTAAGATCCAATTACTTAGTTTACCATTTGGCTAAGTATTTATGATGAACTTAAGGTGAGATTCATGTAAAAATGGTGAATCCCCTCCGTGTTAATTACCCTGAATTAATTTAAATAAACTTCCACAATTCGTATTTCTATGACATCAAATCTATAGTTCCGAAGATAAGAGCAATTGACAAATGATTAATACACCCAGAATGGCTAAATTAAGGGGGCCTCTGGACTACAGTATTACTGCTCTCATGGCTAACATCCATTTCCTTGATCTCCAATATCTCGACTCGCCGATTAGTCTTCTGCCTTATCCTTATCGCAATTTCCTGCGGGATGAACACCCCGCACACGCTCACCCTGCTCTGCTTCTTCTCGATTAAATGGCTCTCCAAATCTGCATCAGATCAGTTGATCACCGTCAGGAACAGGACGACCAAAATTTGGGATCATCAAGTTTGCGATCGACGAAGATATTTAACCTTGTATTTGAAGAAGAGCTCTACGGATCTTACGATAGCAGCCATCGCAGTCGATGTTCATTCTCATCGTCATGCAATAGAACTGATCAGAAGTTAGAGAGAGAAAAAAAGGATGACAGGCTAAGAAATATCCATGATGAGTAATTCAGCAATTAATTAACTCGCCTTCTGTGACATCGCAGAGGGGTGTTTCGCACAGTATTGAGCTGCGATGAACTATGGAAAGGGTAGCCATAAAGATGGGGCAATGATTTATTAAAGTTGAGGGAATAAGGAAGGAATTCCCTTTTGCCTGAGCCTCTCTTTAGGGTCATCCTTTATGAAGTTGGGTTTGGTGTGACGGAATCTGATTCTTGTTGAAGGTTAGACAGGAAAGTTGGGTTGAATGATTGTTCTTTGCCTTATTCTTGCGGTTCAATTCCCTTGCACCATCAGCCAAGCCACCAAAGAGAGGAGGGCAACTCAATCAGCAGTTTCTCCTCTTCTTTTACCAGCCTTTTTGGCCATTTGTAATAGAAAAAGAAAAAACAAAGATGAGGGGGATTTCACGTGCGCATCTAAATATTTAACGTTAATCGCTTGCTTTTAAAACTACTAAGATTATATTAGTCCTCAATCTGACAGTTGTTTAGCGGGGCTGCACACAATTACGTGTGGAGTCCTCCTTCACAATTGGGGAATCAATTACAGGGCAAATAATATTAAGAAAATGATCATGTAATATACATTAACGAGATATATTGCTAAATCTAATCCAAATTTTGGATATAAATATATATTATGCAACAAACAATATATACTTAATTAAGGCCTACCCACTAATCGCGTAATTCCGGGGGCATAATACTGGAACAAGTAACCCCACGAAAACCAGATATACCGTCGCTCCCCGCCACCTCATCGATCCGCAGCGCCCACCGCCTAAACTGCGACTGACGCTTCGATTGACGTCGCGTCCTCGCATCACAGCCGTTCCTTCTGCGAGCGTCTTCACGTGCACTACCCTTTTCCGCTTTTATTTTTCTTCTAATTTTATATTTTATTTTTTGTTCTTTACCAATTCAATCTCGATTGCTTTTTTATTGCCCTTCCGGATCCATCTCTCCTCCTCCTCTCAATTGAATCGGCGCCATGGCTACTGCCGCTGAAGAAGGTAACAGGGCATACCCGGAGGTGAGTAGGTTAATAGTTCCTTGGCGGTTGTTTACGGATCGCTACGCGAAATCTTAATCGATGGCTTGCTTTGTCGCAGATGATCATGGAAGCGATCGCAGCGCTGGGCGAAGCGAGCGGCGCCGACAAGGCGGCCATTTCGAACTACATCGATTCCAAGCAAAAGGACTTACCGCCGGACCACTCGTCACTTCTCGCGACGCACCTCGACCGCATGAAGGAGAACGGGGAGCTCCTGCTCGTCGACGGCAACTACACGAGGCCCGCTTCTAGCACGCTCGCGAAGCGAGGCCGCGGCCGGCCGCCCAAGCCCAAGCCGGAGCTCCCCGCCGGCGCCGAGGTGCCCTCGCCTCGCCCTCGTGGACGGCCGCCGAAGCCGAAGGATCCGCTGGCTGACGCCGTCGCCAAGGTGGCCTCCGGGTTTCCCCGCCCGCGTGGCCGGCCTCCGAAGGCCGACCGAGCCGCGGATTCTGGGACGAGTGCTGCTGTGGTCGGCGTCAAGCGGGGGCGCGGGCGGCCTCCGAAGGTGAAGCCCGCGCTCGTGGCCGAAGCGGTCTGAGTGGAGCTGGAGCGAACCGGCGCACTTCGACAGGATTTGAAGCTAACAGCTCGTAGACTTGTTGTGTTAGTTGTACTTCAGTCGTCTGATGTAGCCATAAGGTTTGTTTAAGTTTGAAATCTGCGTGTAGAGGGTTTGGTTGATTGTGATATTTGATAACGACCCACTAAAAGCTAATTACTGCTCTCCAATTATGATTATAACTTGTTGCTATATAATTGTGTGTGTGTCGGCATAAGATTTAACTTCTTTATGGCTTCTCTATTATTAAAACTAGCTTCCATTGGCTTACTAAATATGATATTACTAATACTTGAAGTAACTTCTGAGAATCTTTGAGCTTAACTACAAGCTACGACTCCTATTTGAACCAAAAAAACTCGGAAGGTAAACTGCAGAGGTTCGAGTTCGGCACGCAGAGGCCACCCACGGTTGTATCCACATTGCAACAAGATGTGTGCGAGATTTTGAATCCTGCGACGAGTTTTAATATTTTTGTTATCGGCTAATTAATCAAGTTTGAAGCTTTGATGTTTCGAGACTTGGTCGATTGCGCGTACCGTAGACTTTTGGCCTTTTCATGAGATCCAAAACTGCATTGTAGCAATCTGCAAAGGTCATTTGCGCACTGGGAAGCATGGAGTTGAGAACAGCGAGCACATTTTTGACTCGCTTGTTGAACCGCAACACGTAGTCGTTGACGACGTCTAGGCATTGGCCATCGACGGCTTTCGCTCTCTGAGAGGGAATGCAGCCCATGGGTGACAGTCCGTGGAAGATCACCTTCCTTTGCCCCAGCAAAATACAACCTCTTTGAAACATCAAACACATTCATTTCAGTTTTAGACCATATTGTAGTTCGTCGTTGCTATCTAAAACTTTGATTGTGTATATATCTACAACCTCAAAAGGTGATCATTCAATGTCTTGGAGTTGAATCAATTACTATACCGTTAATTGCCGTTCCAAAGTATTTATCAAGAGATCCTCGAATTCCTGGATCGTGTAAATGTGTCCATCGGCAAGAAATGGTTGAAGAAAGTTATAGTCATTGCCTCATTGCTTAGTTTCACCGAAGCCACTCTTCCAAGTTTGAGAGTGATTGCTTCCTTTGTCTTCTCATAACAGCCAATTTGATCGTCGAAGGAGAGCTTCTCAGCCTGTGAACCCGCATCTCAGTAAAGTTTATCGATCAATGAAGCCAAAAAAAAATAAATTACGAAATAGATTCCGGTCTCATTGAGAATTCCTGCTCCACCAGAAGCATAGTTGACACCTTTCAGCATGGCATCATCATACTCGGACAGAGAAAGATATGGTGGAGGAGATGAAATCCCCAGCTTGGCAGCTGCATTCAGAAATCAACAGGAATTACAGATAATTAAGACTAGTTTAATTTCATATATATATGCTTTAAATTAATTCAGAAATGATTTAGACATACCAATGATGTCTCCTATGGTTCTTCCATTGATGAATCTCCCTGTTGGAATGCCAATATTGTAGTCGATTCCATACCTGGGGTAATCCGACTTCGCGAGGGAGAAAGTGAGGTAGTTGTTGTTGCCCACATCAGATAGCGAGTCTCCGAACACATAGAGAACAGACTTTGTAGTTGCAGTAGTGGTGGTAAAGAAAGCAGAGAGCAGGAGAGAAACGATGAGAGTAAGCAAAAGAGCTGCCATGTTGAATCTGATTGACACTGGAGCTGGTGTTACTTGGGATGGCATATTTATAACATGAGTGGTGCAATGGAGTCATGGAGATGTCTCTAAGTTTGGCTTTTGTGGCCTTGCCGGCTCAAGAGATTGTGTGCAGTAATAAGCAGCATAGGTTGGTGGGAACTTGAGGGATGTCCAATTATTTGAAACTGGTGGATTAGATTGTCTTATAGAAATTGCAAATAAAAGATCAAGGTCTTTCAAGTAATAGTTCTTCAAGTTAGAAGGAGAAAAAGAGAGAGGACAATTTTTTAGCCAAATCACAAGTTATGCCAATTGTGAATAGGATGACATATCGGTCTGTCTTATGTAACTTGCTTTGTTAATGTAGAGCAGAGTAACAGTGCAAGAGCTGAGTCAAACCAATCTGAAATAAAATGCTCTAAAGCCAAGTGGGTACTTCTTGCCCATCAGTTCACTCTCCCAATTTATTGTGATTGATTCAGGTCGAGCAATCCACATTTATTGATCTAAAAAATAG
Organism: Hedychium gardnerianum; assembly: GCA_038050645.1. Classification (NCBI taxonomy): domain Eukaryota; kingdom Viridiplantae; phylum Streptophyta; class Magnoliopsida; order Zingiberales; family Zingiberaceae; genus Hedychium; species Hedychium gardnerianum. The sequence goes on from JBBUKS010000060.1 coordinate 10,706,818, forward strand.
AAATTTCAATTTGTTTGTAATCATGTTGCATATAAAGACATTTACCAATTTATTGAGCTGAACATTTACTAGGGTTCCTTTTCAAACATGGGATGAAAGTGCCCGCCATGCATATCTGCGCCATCTCATTATTGTCAACGAGGAAACAGTACAAATTACTTTATAGTGATAAAAACCTTTACTAGAAAATGTATTATTAGTATTATTATTATTATTATTATTATATTGAAGCAGTGATTACTTGTCTCGCAAACAATGCATATAAAATTCCAAAGTTTTTGGTCTCCTATTTTATACAATAATTTCAAATCAGAGCCAATGCTAGATCGCATCCACCGACATCATACTTCGTGTCCCAACGCTTCTTTTCTTCTCCCTCACGCCACACCATGAAAAAAAGTTAAAAAGAGAAAGAAGGAAACCCAAATAAAGTAAAGGCCAAGAAATAAGAGTTAAAAAACGAAGGAAATAATTAAAAACATTTTTTTTAAGGAAAAAAAATATATCTTTTTGTTCTGCAACTTGGCCACGCGGCGCGAAATCACAAGTTTATCCCTCGCCGCCGCTACAGATTCCAGGGATGAGCAGCGCCGGCAACCGCCCCATCGTCTCAGTCCGCCTCTGCCGCACAGCCGGCGGAGCCGGAGGCAGCACCATGCCGTCGGCGAACAGCGGCCCTCCGCCAACCGCCACGTGCTCCGCGGCGGCGGAGGCCGCGGTGCCGCCGAAGACGTAGTGCCCGTCCGCCACGTCTCCGCCCGCCATCCGCCGCTCCACTTGCAGGAACTCCCCCAGCGAGGTCGGCCCGGACATCTCGTCGCGGCAGAGCCGCCACCAGCTTCCCTTCCTCCCGCGTCGCCGCCGCCGCTCCGCCGCCCTCGGCTTCGGACGCCGCGCGGCGGCGCCTCCGCTGGCGTGCTCGCGGCGAGACGGTAGACGGGCGGAGCGGGAGGCGGACACGGAGGCTTCGAACGAGACGCCCATGAGTGTGCCGAGGGTGGTGCTCCGGTCGGGAAAGAAGGAGCTGGTCGACTGCGTAAATTGCAACCCGCGGTAAAGAGGTTATAATCACCGGAAAGAGGAAAAGGGGAAGCTTAATATTACCTCGGTGTCGAGATCGGAGGAGGAAAGGGAGGAGAAGGAAGGAGAGGAAGGGATGAAGTCGGTGTCCCGATCCATATAGCCTCCTACTCCAAGAGACAACGAAGATCGGAGAAAACCTCGGACTTATTATTATGGTGCGGAAGAAAGAATTAGGAAGAATTGAGTCGAAGCTAAATGACATAATTACCCTTTATTTCTGTTAGTTTGATCCGGTTACATGGCGAACTTTCATTTCATTTCATTTTTGTATCGTTTAAATCCTACTCACAATCACAAGGGCAGTGTGCCTCTGCACTGTTAGTTCAATTTTCAAAAGTCATAGGAAGAAATTATACAGAAAATTTACCTGTAATTATAAAGAGTCCACGGATGGATGGGTTATTCTCTTGCACAAATACACAAGCCAAGAATATGGACTTGTTTTTTCTGTGACAGGACAAATTCCGTGGTCCCTGAGACGACATCGATCAGTACTCGGTTTGGCCCCTGTGTGTTTGGATAATTTTGATCATGGTGGAATCCAACGATAAGCCAAGATATGAGGCCTGGCTTTTTGATTGAGTCGTCCTTACCGGCTCTGGAGGGCAGCAATGAATAATCTAGTTGATTAATGTCGACAGAAAACGAAACCATTTTTGTCTGGACTCCACGATCTACTGACGGATCTAGAGAACTAGCTGTTCGTTCCCCGTAATTATTTTTCGCGTCATAAAGAATCTGAGATGTATCTCAGTGGTAAATTACTTGATCAAAGACGAGACTGAAGTTCGACGAGCGCTGGAAATTTGAAGTAGCACAGCACGGGAACTGCGAACAGGGAAATTTGATGCCCTTCTTCTGTGGTGTGACACCATCATATGAGCGACAACTATTTTAGTTTTGTCTAATATTTTATGATGAGCATTGTTCTGGTTAAATATCAATATCGTAGATGAACAAGTCATTAATTAATGAATAAATTGACGTGTGTATATATATATATATATATATATTTTATTTTAGTTCTTAAAAATTTATAAAGGATCCTAGGCGTCTAGCATTTAAATTATAAAAATTTTTATATGTTGAAAAATATTATATTAATAAGCAAATTTTAAAATAGATAGAAATATAAAAAAGGAAAAACTTTAAAAGATTAAAAAAAACCAAAGAAGTAAAAAACTGATATTTATATATTTTTATTTTACTCTGAATTTTGATTTTTAAATTATTTTTAATGTGTAAATTGTATTGGTATGTATGAGTAGTGGGCTGAGACACCTCCATCTGGTGCGACACGCTAATTAGGCAGGACTTGACCCATCACAGCTCAGTCCCAGTTGGCCACGCAAAGTGTGCGCCTAAATCGGGTCAAATTGAGTAGCCCGACCAGATAGCTAGCCAGCCACCCCTAGCTGCTGCGTTGCTGCTAGCGATTTGCGTCAGTCGCTGCCGTGACGACTCCGCCACCACTGTACATGCACGACTCGATGACGCGTGTAGTGAAAGCAATTGTTCCATTGTGGCAAAAGGTGAAACGATCGTCTCAGCATCCCTGTCAGTTTGTCTCAGGACCAACACGGAGGAGGTAAATCACGGGGGCTAGTCTAGCCAGTCCGAACAGTGACTAGTGCATAAGGGG
>JBBUKS010000060.1:10709642-10725042 GCA_038050645.1 Hedychium gardnerianum
TTTTTGCGCTGTAGATTCCATAGGGACTTGCAGAGCAAAGTGGAGTTCCAAGCTCATAAGTCCTGCACTCCATACCCCCCCCCCCCTCCTCCTTGGTTAAGCACATTGTGGCCCAAGAGATAGGCGGGTGTTTGGATATCCAAACAAAGGAACGACAAATGACATATAACTTGTCAACGACCGTACTTAGTATTGGCAAGATAGAGAGCCAAAAACACTCAACACCTTGCAAAATAGTTTTGACTAGCTCAAGTTTACTTGCATAGGATAGCGTGTGCTTGGGCCATGTAGCAAGTTTACACGGTATGACATCCGTCAAGGCCCCATAGTTGATGATCCTCAATTTTGCCATAGTCAAGGGTATGTCGAGGTATTGGAATGGGAATGTACTCTACTAGAATCTACTGAGCTATAGTAATTTATTTTTGGTTCGTTCATTGACACTGTCAAGGTAAATGTTGGACTTTTTGAGGTTAGGATGCAGCCCCACAGTGGTTCCAAACTTCTCTATGCAGTTCACAAGCAATCCAACAGTAGATTCATCAGCCTGGGCAAAAAGAAGTAAGTCGTTCGCATATGCTAGGTGAGTGATGCTGGTGCTTGCACACATCAGATGATAGTGGAAGTCGGACTACCTTGCTATGACTCAGAGATATCTAGAGAGAACTTCTAGACATGAACCAAAAAGGATTGGCGATAGTGGATCACCTTACCGGAGGCCCTGCCGCCCTTTGAAGTATCCATGCATTGCCCCGTTAATTCCCATGGAATAAGATACTATTGTGACGCATTCGGAGATCCAATTGACATACTACTGTGGGAAATCAAAACCATGTAGGGCAGCCAATAAAAAGTCTCAATCCATCGTGTCAAAGACCTTTTGAAGGTCGACTTTAAGGACACACCTTGAGGAGATCCTTTTTCGTGCATACTTCCTTAATAATTTTTGAGCAAGGCGGATGTTCTCCACTAAGGATCGGTCTTCCATGTAGGTCGCTTGTGCTGGATCCAAAAGACTTCCAATGATCTCTTGCATTCTTGTGGCCAATATCTTGGAGATAAGCTTGTATACGACCGTGCAACATGAGTTTGGCCGATAATCAGTGACATTTGGGGTGTGGTCCGACTTGGGGATGAGCACCAATATGATTCCATTGCTTGAGAAGACGCCCTACTGGGAAAAATTCCTGCATAGCTCCAATTAAGTCGGACTTCACTATATCCCAAGAAGATTTAAAGAACTTAGCTCCATAATCATCCGAGTCTGGCACCTGATCATTGTCAATGTCCATCAGCGCCTTTCGGACATCTTTTAGGTAATGGGGCTGATCAAACGTTGTTGATTATTAGGTGAAAGAATCGGTCTAGAATGCAGGGTGTTGTTGTCCAGTGGTGAATAGATTGCTTGTGTGCCGAGGAGGTTCTCATAGTAAGCCACAAATACCTCCGCAACTTGCTGATTGTTTGCTCACCCGATGCGTTTGTGATAACCGCAATGGTGTTGCGCTTGTTATTCCTCTTGACAAGGGCATGAAAGAACTTAGTGCATCAGTCGCTTTGCTTGAGGTACATGCACTTGATTTGTTGTTGATAGAATGATCGTTCCGCTTCTCCGAGTCTTGTGGCTTTGACTTGTAGTTAGTGATAGTTGTTTAGAGGGGTTTGACCATTTAAGATATTGTATTGTACCTTCTTGAGCTCCTCATTTGCCCGCAAAGTTTGTTGAGAAACATGTTGGAAATGCTCCTTGTTGAGGTCTCGCAACCGAGGCTTTAGATATGTGAGTTTCTTCTTAAAAATGAACTGCGCATTCCCAGAAATATGCTCAGCTCATGTCTCCGTAACTAGCTCTAAGAAACTATCATGAAGTGTCTACATATTGTAGAATTTAAAAGGGTGACGTTCTTGTTGTTCGCTGCTCAATAATGACACAATGCAGCAAGAGTGATCAGATAGGCAGCCCGGTGGGACGAATTCCGCAAAGCTGTGCAAGTCCTCCATCAACCAAATAATGATTGATCAAAGCTCGATCCAATTTGCATGAGACCGTGCCATTCATCCATGTGAATTGGTAGCCCATGGATTGTAAATCCACCAAGTGACATAGTTGAACAGTCCGCTCGAAATCCTGCAATTCATAGTGAGTGACTGTCATACCTCCAATCTTGTCTCCATCTAACAATAAGGAGTTGAAATCCGCATTAACTATCCATGGATCGTTGATTTGCTCCCCTAATTCAAGGAGGGAAGCCCATAGGGGTCGCCGTCGCACCACGCTGTGAAGACCATAGATGAAGGTTCGGTCTAGTAACTTTGCAACGGATTGAGCAGTGTATGAATCGCTCGTCGACTTTGAGAACATTCAATTCCCCTAGCTAAGGGTCCCAAAGAACCAAGATGCATCCATGGTTAGAATAGTCACAATTATGGACAATTCCCATACCTGGAAATCGCTTTGAAGGGCATCAAGATCCCCTTCCAATAGTTTTGTCTCCAATAGTCCAAGTGCACAGATTCGCCGTCTTTGAAGGAGGTGCTGAACCCCCTTCTGTTTAAGGGGCTTGTGAAAGCCCCTTATGTTCCATGACGCGATTTTCATTTGTTAATATGGGCACCACGTGCCCATCCTAGCCATCGAAAAGTGACAAAGGAGGACTGCTCATGCTCGCTGCTTGCCGATGAGGTTGCTGCATGTGAGGTGTCCTCGTTGTTGCTTGCTGATTTGGTTCCTAAGGTGGATATGGCCGAAGTGGTCGATGCACAACCGCCTTCTATGTCCAATGGTGCACCATGCACACCTTCCGGAGATTTGTCAACGTCATAGTCTCCTGTTGTAGGCACTGCTTGTTTGGGACTGCCCTCCGGTTCCTGCACACATAATTCACTTGAATCTATTACAGCTATTCCACTTGCAGTTGTCACTGTTTGGTTAGCGCAACTCATCATGAATGCTGGTGTGGGTGATGCTCGAGCAATGTCAATCCTTCGAACAACTATGTTCGCCTAGTGGGTAGCCTGCAAAGTCGTTGGTTGACTGCTAGCAACTCCAGGCTCTTGGTTAGTTGCTTCCGATTGGAGAGCAAAGTGGATTTGTCACTTTGTGGGCGAGCACGTCGTCGAGGTGGCTTCGACCCTATTGGGTTCACCTTTGTCCGCGAAGAATCTGCACTAACAGCCTTGTAGGCCACCTTACTGTGTCCAAACTTGATCCAACGGGATATAGCCAGAGCAAAAATAACGAGTCACCTTCCTTTCATTTTCGTTTGTTGATCGATTGAATGGTAAGGGATTTTGAGTGATGAACCCCAAGTCTAAGCAACTTCAATGAGTCTATGCACCACACCCCCGGGGCTATGGTGCAGCAGAAGGGCGCCAAGTTATCTCCCAGACACCTGCGATTTGATTCCGAGCTACGACGCATTTACAGAAAAAAAATTTCCAAATGAAACACACAACCACGGGATGCTAGGCTTCTAGGCCGCCTGTCGCGAGCGTTTTTCGATTTACGCTAGCGACCGGTGAAAAACTTTCATAAAATCGGACTGATAGTTAGATTTGATATTATCTGATTTATTATTTTTTTTCAATGAGTCTGAAAAAGCATTCGTTATTGGCTGAAACATAATCAAGATAATAAATTTTACAAATTCCTAATAAGAAATCCTGCAACAGCAACCATTAAATAATGGAGATGAAGAAAAAGATGTTCAAAGATTCTCATCTGAAAGGCATTTCTAGGTTTTATTTTCCGGATTCTTTAACAAGAAAAAAAATACAAACCATTCATATATAGTAGGTAAGAAGATTCTCTGAGCACCATTGATCAGCCATTCTTTTTCCTGGAGTAAAAGAATCGTTTAAGAAATCCAGTAAAAGTAATCAAATCTGAGAAAAGAAATCTAAAATCTTTTATTCCTTTCTTTCTGAAGTGACCAGAATTTAGTGATAGCAAACCCAAAATACATTATTCTATCATTTCATATTCCCAAAATCTTTATTAACTTAAAGTTCAGCATTCTAAACAAAAGAGTGTCTCATCAGCAAGTAGAAATTTTATAATATTTTTTGCGCTGGCTGGATCATATACAATAAGCACAATCTCCTCTATCACACAAAGTGGGAATAAGGAAATGCCTCCAGCAAAAAAACAATAAAATTCAGTATGAAGGAACTTAATTATACATTATACGATTATTCCTCTACAAAAGAATGGTTAGAATTTCACACGCGAAGGGAGAAGATGTGCACCTCCAAAGTGTGAAGACCACGCCGCCAGTGCCTATAAAAGCCGACAATGAAACCCCCTCTATACTCATCACCACCTGAAATCTTCCTTGAGTAGAAGGTGATCATAATCTCAATGCAGAAGGTGAGTTCCCATGTTCAATTTATGTCATTAGTGCTTTATGTTCGTTGAGCAATTCCTACTGCAATAGAAAGAAATCGATGTTCGAAGTTGCAAACTTTATTTATAATCTATCAGCAGAGTCCAGTCTCAATCAGTATTTTAATTTCAGTGCTACAACTGAAGAATTCTTGTAAAATGAAATGGTTTACTTACTGTTTCCTATCCATACTCTGTTGTTTCTCTGAATTGAGTTCTTGTTTTGGATTAAGATGCCCGATATTAGCACCGCAAATTACTATCACCAAGCTGCACTAGAACTAGGCCTGCCACAGGAACCCACCAAATGCTTTGATGATGATGGCCGGCTCAAGAGAACTGGTAATTTAAATGTTCTTCCAAAATTTCAGCTCTACTCAAATTATTGACTAAGTTAGAGGCTTTACAGGGACTGTTTGGACTGCAAGTGCACACATCATCACGGCGGTGATTGGCTCCGGCGTGCTCTCCTTGGCCTGGGCAATTGGTCAGCTTGGATGGGTTGCTGGTCCCGCCGTCATGTTACTCTTCTCGTTTGTTACGTACTACACTTCTGCTCTCCTCGGTGACTGCTACCGCTCTGGTGATCCCATCTCTGGAAAGCGGAACTACACCTACATGGATGCTGTCCAAGCTAATCTCAGTAAGTCCAATACTTTGAACCTGTCGCAAAATATGAACTTTTGCATCCAAAACTCACTTTTGCATTTAAAAAAAAACAGATGGTTTCAAGGTCAAGGTATGTGGCTACCTGCAGTACCTCAACATCGTAGGTGTTGCGATCGGATACACAATTGCTGCTTCCATTAGCATGGTGTAAGTGGAGCAAATAAACAGTACCTCATCCTTAATCCATTGTTAAAATTGGATTTTGATGTTGGTTTTGTTTATGGAACAGGGCAGTCAAGAGGTCCAACTGTTTCCACAAGAATGGGGATGACAGCCCATGCCAAGTGAGCAACAATCCTTACATGATCATCTTTGCGATCATCGAGATCCTCTTCTCTCAGATTCCGGACTTCGACCAGATTTGGTGGCTCTCCATTGTCGCCGCCATCATGTCCTTCACCTACTCCGCCATCGGACTCAGTCTCGGCATCGTCCAAGTTATCAGTAATCACTTCACCGAGCCATCAACTAGTAGAAATTCAATAACTCAAGTTCATGGATCAAAAATTTGATCTCCGGAACTGTGTTTCTCTTACCAGAAAATGGAGGCATCAGAGGAAGTCTCACCGGGATCAGCATCGGCACTGTAAGCGAGATGGACAAGATATGGCGCAGCTTTCAAGCCTTCGGCGACATCGCATTCGCTTACTCCTACTCCATCATCCTGATCGAGATACAGGTATATCAAGATCACTAAACAAATCCAAAGAGCGCGATTTTATTAATTTCTGTTCGTAAAAACTCACTGTGGAATATCAACAAACACCTTTAGGACACAATTAAAGCCCCGCCGCCGTCGGAGGCGAAGGTGATGAAGAAAGCGACCCTCATCAGCGTGTTCACCACCACGATCTTCTACATGCTCTGTGGGTGCATGGGCTACGCCGCCTTCGGTGACATGGCGCCAGGGAACCTGCTCACCGGCTTTGGCTTCTACAACCCCTACTGGCTCCTGGACATCGCCAACGTCGCCATCGTCGTCCACCTCGTCGGCGCCTACCAAGTCTACTGCCAGCCGCTCTTCGCCTTCGTCGAGCAGTGGGCGGCCCGAGCGTGGCCCAAGTCCCGGTTCGTCACAGCCGAGCTCGAGATCCCGATGCCGGGGGACCGACCGCCGTACAAGTTCAATCTTTTTAGGACGACGTGGAGGTCGGCATTCGTGGTGGCGACGACGGTGGTGTCGATGCTGCTTCCCTTCTTCAACGACGTGGCGGGGCTGCTCGGCGCCGTCGGGTTCTGGCCGCTGACGGTGTACTTCCCGGTGGAGATGTACATCGTGCAGAATAAAGTGGAGAGGTGGAGCACCAGGTGGGTGTGCCTCCAGATGCTTAGCCTGGCGTGCCTCGCCATCACCGTGGCCGCGGCCACCGGCTCCATAGCCGGAGTGGTGAGCGACCTCAAGGTCTACCGGCCCTTTAAGGCCAGATAATGGGCTGGGCCTGCCCGGCACAAATGGTCGATTTGTTGTCACTGTATCAATTTTCAACAAAACCCAAAAAAAAAATGGAATTAGTGACGACCCATCAAATGTCACTAAAAATACGTGTTTAGTTGCCTTCGAATAATTGGGTGTTAATAAACATGATAATATATTAAATGTTTCGATCGAAATTGGAGATGTACGATAATTTTCTGATTTTTTTCCTAATTCTTTATATTTTTAAATCTAAAGTGTTACAAAAAAAATATTAATTTCTATCTTTTTTTATATTTAGATGATTAATAAATATTTTAATTAGTTAATAAATATATATATTAATTGAGAAAAAAATTAAAGAATATGTAGTTATTAATTATTAGAAAAAAGTAAAAGAAAATATTTAATTAGCAAAAAATAATAATAATATTTAAATGACCCTTCCGTCGATGGCTAAGCTTATAAATAAATCGAACATTCAACAAGTTTAGTATTCAATTTAATAAAAAATTTATTTATATTCATTTAATATATATAATATTAATTAAATAAATAAATTTGAACAACTTAAATTATACGAACAAAATTGAACATATATATTTAACTTGTTAATATTTGTAAATAATATTTATGAATAATACTAGTGAACAACGTTCTCGAATAATGTTTAAGAACAACATTTTCAAATAATATTCATGAATAATATTCGTGAAACATGTTCATTGATAAAACTCTTATCGTTAAATAAATAAATAAAATTTTAAAATAAACTAACAAATTTATATTATCAAATTCAATAATCAACGAACAAATTTAAAATATAATTTTTTTAAATAATTAAATAAACTTAAATTAAAATTTTGATAATATTTAAATCTAAATGAATCAAATTCAAAATAAATTTGAATCAAGTTCAAATTTATAAAAGGATACTAGCCAAGTTTAGATAATAATTTTAATGATTTAATTTATTTTAAATAAGACTTAATTTGATTGTCTTATTAAAAAAAATTAAATATCACAAAGTTTAATTCGACTGGACACGTTTACACCCTCACGAGCCAACGGTGGTTACCTGGGTCACTAAGGAATATTCCTGGAATATTCTAGGAGCATTTTGAACTGACGTTTTTTAAAATTAAAAATAAAACCATCCTAATTAAAAAATAATAAATTTTAGTTCATGGACAATTATTTAAATTTTTTATTATTATTTTAAATGAATTGGAAATTTAAAAGAAAAAACAAAATATTTGAAATGAATCATGTGATAAAATTTATCTTTTTCAATTTAATTCTTAACAATCTTATTTTGTTTTTGATAAAATAAAAACTGAAAATAAAATTTTGTTTAAGAAAAATCAAATTGAATGAACTGATCCAAGTGCTCGGTGAAATTACCGAGTTAATTTAAGGATATTTATGGGCATAAATGAAAAAGGTTGCAGGGTCTTTTTATGATTCCTTAAAATTAGTGGGTCAAAGTATGAAAAGATAGAATTATTTATTTTAAGTATTCAATGGAAGCACTATAAAGAGAGTTCAGGCCTCCCGTTTCCTGTCTCTGCGGCGGCGGATTTCAGCCCACAAACCCTAACCCTAAGCTTCAGATCTACCTCTAAGAAAGAAGAAAACGATCCATGGCCTCTTTCTCCGAAGCTCCTCCAGGTGATGCCAAGTCTGGAGAGAAGATCTTCAAGACCAAGTGCTCGCAGTGCCACACCGTCGAGAAGGGAGCCGGCCACAAGCAAGGTTTCTTTCCATTATTCTCTCTTTATTTTTATTTTTTTTGCTGGGGCTAAAGATCTTGATTGTCAGATCCTCTCTTCTATTCAGTGATTCAATTATCTAATCAGATCTTTTATGCTTTAGTGGCCTGGTGATCATGAATCCATTGCTTACGCGATGGTATCTTTTGGGTTTGGTTTCATACTGAAATGATTTTCTCCTAATGTTAGAGCTAACTGTTGATTTTCTATTGTTCTTTTTGTTCTCATTGGATGCACTGCACATTATGGTAAATCATGAATTGATTGCTATTGATTTCTCAAAATAAAACACAGATTTGAGTTATTTGTTTTTTTTAATGGTGGTGTATGAGCTATGGGTACAAATGATTGCCCTTTGTATGTTGAACATATACATTTTTTGTTTTTTTTATTTACTCTAGAAAATTGTATATTTATTCTTATGTCGTCCTTTTTTCTTCCCATGGGGTGGTGCACCGTACAAAATTTTGTTTTGATTTGATCCACTTACATTTTTGTGTTTGTTGGATATCAATCAATGTACCAATTTTGTTGTTGTTGTAATTTGTCTTTGTCGAGCAGGACCAAACTTGAATGGACTTTTTGGGAGACAATCTGGTACCACTGCCGGTTACTCATACTCTACTGCCAACAAGAATATGGCTGTCATTTGGGAGGAGTCAACTTTGTATGATTACTTGCTGAACCCTAAGAAGGTTTGATGAATAAACTCCTGCCATCATATTTGGTAGTTTGATTAGTTCCAATAGAATTTAGATATTTTGTTTGCCTATAACGATCAGCCTAAAACATTACAATCCGTACTAGTTTTGAGAATCTTGGTTAATGTGCCAATGCCAGAAGCTTGAGTTGTGGTATTTTGACTGATCTGAAGCGTTGGCGTCATAATATCAAATGTAGATTATTGTTTAATCTGAATACTTGTATGATGGATTGATGACCTTGCACATAGTGAATTTCATTTCTCTATGGATACTATACTCTGCCTTTTGAGATGGTGCTTCGTTGCTAGGATAGCTATGCTTCATGTGGAACTAAGATCTTGTTATAGATTGGGGACTGGAATTTAGGTTCAACCATGTAAATTGTTTATTTTGATGTGAACCAAAGAAGGGCAGGTGCTGCATAGTGATTTACCATTTTCAGTCAGTGAGATAATAATATTATTTACACTTTGTTTTTAATGGTCTAAATATTCATTAGGGTTTTTCATGAAGTCAATTATCAAATGTTTGTAGAGAGATGCTATGGGAACTAGATAAGTTTAGGGCCATAATCTAAATATAGTGTAGTTTGTGTCTTGCTTCAATTGCACAAGTTGATGTGAGACTGTTTAGCGACTTTAACTACTGTAGAATGATAGGTCTCTTTATTTACAATAAATAGTCACAGAGATTGGTATATTTGATTAATCAGTCTATAATGCAATTTTGATTTTTATAGTTTTATATTCCTTCATGCATTTTGTCATCGTATTACAAAATAACCATTTTATAGATTCCCTGTGGCTAAAGTTTGCAAAGCGCAATAACCATCATAAGTTTTTTGCTATGCGATCACTCAGCAAACATTGTTTGATTTACATTATTCACATCGTGTCATTGATGATGCCATTTCAAATCACATCCACCAAGTTTTATACAAATTTGAGCTGTGCAGTAACGTGCTATACATTAATATACTTCTTTTCTTTCTCGGTGATGCATTGTATCTTGTTAATTTTTCCTTGTTCCGGTCTTCCCACTACTTCTATCATTATTTCTGGCAATTTATATGAAGCATACCTTCCACTAGATATTCTTAGAGAAACTTTACATCTTTGGTTGGACGATGATGAAATTTCTCACAAAGTTCTTCCAGGGCAAGCAATTTGAATGCCTTCATTAGAGGTCTCTCACAAGTCCAACTTCCGTGATTCTTTCTTTCACCATCTGATGATCCGATAAAGTTTTACATCAATTAATATATGATAACAAATGAAGTTAATACATAATAGTTGAGTTATATTGCGATTGGTGAGAGCTGATTCAATCTGGGAGATGTCTTGGGTGTGAGTTTGAGTGTGGTTGAAGAACCATAGATCTGATTGGAATTCAAATATCTCATTGTAATTGATCAAATTGAGTAAAACATAGGGTGAGATTAGTGATTTTTCTCTCTTCTTTACCTATCCTTTTTCTTCTCTAAACTTCTGCTCGTTGTTTTATATTTTTGATCAATTTTCATAATTTTCAGATGCATTCTCTCAGCTTATTTCTTTAGGTACCGAGACTAATGATTATCAAATCTTAGCTGTTGGGCATCTTTTATATTAACACACATCTTTGTTTTGTGCAACTCATCTTTGGCAAATCAACACATAGGTTGATCAGAAAGTGATCAGAGTGTTTGTCTCCTAGCAAGTCAAGGAGATTTTGCACCGTGAGAATGTGAATATAATGTGATGCAATCTAGATACTTAATAGTTTACAAAAGACATAATTTCACATGGAAAACTTATTTTTTTGGAGTTTGTAGCTACAAACACCCATGTAAAATTAGTTTACACTTGTATTTGGTTAGAATATTATCTTGTTATTGGTCCTTTTGAATTTATTTCTTAAGAATAGACGGTTTCTTGAAATTGTACTTGGATGATAATTGTTGCCTAACTGATTTTTCTTTATACAGTACATTCCTGGAACTAAGATGGTTTTCCCTGGTCTGAAGAAGCCTCAGGAGCGTGCCGACCTCATCGCTTATCTCAAGTCATCCACTGCGTAATTTATGGTCTTTTCTTTGTGTGAGCATTTCGTTTCTCCTCTAGATCTCAGATATACTCTGCTTGTAATTAGCAGCGGAAACTTGAAAAAATTTCATGCCCTTGCAAATTAATTGCCTCTTGGAGGATTGTTCCTCACGATAATCCCTATTAGTATTGTACCTGCGAAACTGCTGGTGGAATATAATAAATACAAACTTGAATTTTTATCAATTCCAGTGATGCTAATTGATAGGAAAAATTCAGCACTAGATTTGCTGATGAAAATGTTGAGAGGAATAACTTTCCAATTAGCTATGGTATATTGTAATACCATCCGCGTCTGAACATTCACATTGTAAGGAGAGTTAATAACTGAATTGATCGAATCAGTTAATAACTGAATTGATCAAATTGTTTAAATTAAAATCAAATAAATCAGTTAATAACTGAATTTCGTTTAAATTAAAATCAAATAAATATTTTTTTTATCGAATTGAATTTTTTAATTAAAATCAAACTACTTATAAAATATCAATTAATTTCATATGCTTTTTATCAATTGATTTGACTATTTATAAAATTTAAACTTTTAAAATCCAAACCAATCAATTTGATGGAAATAATTTTTTTAAAAAAATAAAAATTTCTGAATTAATTGAATCGAATTCTTAATCCGATTTAACTCTTTTGTTCACCTCTATACAATTTCATACTCTGATAATCTGCGTTGTACAGCTTAGGCAATTGTGTCTGATCCTTTATTGTAATGTCAAATTATTAGGGAGATGTTAGTCTAGTAGAATTTGACAAAGGAAAACCCTAACTGATGTTCTTAATAGCACTCATACTTCACATGAAATCAGACAGCAATTGCAATTTCTGTGAATCTGAGGATGGATCATTTCCCATCATTAAGACATCCTACAGTTTCTGTTAGCAGCACAAACTAAGAACAGTACAATCCGAGTACAGATATTGTTTGCATCATAGGAGCACTACCAATGAGGGAAGCAAGCAAACACAACACTTGCCATCAAAATCTGGTAGTAGTCGTTAGTAAAAAGATGCTAAACAGAATCTACATTTTATGATGCATCTTCATAGTAAAGATGAAGTCCTAGTCCGAGACGTGCACACGCTCGGCGGAAAGCCATTGCTTCTGCCTTCTGCACAGGATCCCCATAGCTCGTATTATGAGCAGCAGCAGTTCCAGAAGCTTCTCTATATATCTGAAAAGAGTTTCAGAGGTCAAAATTTCCACCAGTATTATAAATGAACAAATCATCTGTTTGCATCAACGAGATTCGACTACACAATCTGATTTGATCTTTACCGCTAGAACCCTCATAAAGAAACAGAAGAAAAAGAATGCCTTCAATCTTAACAAGAAACATTGTGCAATTGTTACATAAGTATCATGTTTATGGCTGAGCAAATATTTATCTTGCTTTTAAATCATCAATACTGAATTTGATGTTTGTTGAGAAAGTACCTCAGCATCGGTCCCATACAGCGTTATCCGATACACAACAGTGACTGAACTTCCATCGGCAGAATAGACAATATTTCGAATCTCACCAGACCATTCTACAAACAATATATGTAAGAAAACAAACACTTGAAATTCACAGTCCATGAAAGAAACTACATACCAGGGGCATGCACATTTAAAATTCGATTGAGGAAGTGCCTGAAAGATATGACATGCACAGTGAAATGAGGGAGGGAAAATGCATAGTTGAAATATCTGCTGGAAGACTAGCAACAAATGGTAAAACAACTTCAACTGCATCAAAAATTCATATTTCGAAGAGAACCATACTAAGAAGTCTCCACCTTGAGAACTCCATTGTAGGGATGGCAATTTTCCCCACGGGTTTGGGACCACATGGGGAAAACCCGAAATGGGGGCGGGTTTCAGAGAATTTTTTCGGGTATGGGTTCTGGTTTTGGGATTTTTAAAATCCCCGAAGTTAAACCGGGACGGATATGGGAATGCTATCCCCATCCCCGAATCCGCCCCGATTCGACACGATGGGGACGGGGATCAGAACCCCGATTAGTTCGGTAAATAATTCTTGAGGATGGAAAACGGGGATGGGGGCAGAGATTTAATCCCCGCTGGGCCGGGGATGAGGATTCCCCGATTAAAAAAAACTGGGGATGGGGGCGAGGATGGGGATGGCAAACCCGCCCCCGCCCTGCCCCGCCACATTGCCATCCCTAACTCCATGGCCCCCGAAAATGTTGAATGAAAGTAGAGATGTTTATATAGGACTCAGTTTTTGCATATTGAATGTTTGGTTAGGGTTTTCAAAAGATTCTAATTTCAATTCAATCATCACAGGACTTCATCTAGTAATTCACACAAAGAATTGCATGACGATAAGCTAGTAAACATGTCAAATCATTTGCACTAAGTGAACTTGAATCACAACAAAGTTATATAGATGAAAGTATCAAATATCTTACACTAATAAACAAATAACTTTTCAAGTTTATGCCAGCAAAATAAACAGTCGCACACACTTTGAAAATCTAAAAAACTTATAGTTTCTCGAAAAGGAAAGAACATCAAGTTGTGTAAGTCCTAACCTTGAATCGAATTGTTTTATTGAACTCTATGTAAGAATTTATCATTGGAAATACTCAGAGCAATAAAATTAACTTTTTTATTGCATTAACTAGAATTTTCTTTGGTTTTCTCTACTCTTTACAAAATGTATCTGTCAAAGACATCCTCGCAACAAAATGGTGTTGCAAACAGTGGCAACTTCAATATAAACAAAAATTGAGAACCACAAATAAGGGCTATCAAAATTAGCTAATAAACTACACAAATTTAAATTTCAACAAAAGATTTGAACTTGAACATCGAAAACACATATTTGCCAATGGACAAATCACCAGACATTTAGATTAGTTTCTGAAATCCCAAATGTGGGTTTTAATGAAGCATGTTTTATAATGAATAGGCAAATAGAAGAATATGTTGCAGAACCCTAAACTCAATATAGAAAATGTTCACAATTTCATAGAATTTTTAGCATTCCAAACCTAGTTCAAACAAGATTAGTTTTTGAAAACAGACGAGAACAGGATCAAAATAAAACGACTAAACAGAAGACTGAAAGAGACAAACCAGGGAACGTATTTTAGAGCCATGTCCCCTTCGAGGCGGGTCGAGACGAGAGACTCGGGAATTTTCTTGTTGAGTTCTTTAAGGATCTCCGACAGAGGCCGGCTAATTCCCGAGGTAGGCACGTCCTCGTCTTCCGCAATCACCGCTGTGACCGGTGCCTGCTCCAGTGGGGAGCCTGCTTTCGCCTTCTTGGCCAAGGAAGAAGAGGACCTAGCGAACGCTGCCTCCGCCGCCGCAGCGTAGAAGCGCGAAGGCGAAGTCGACAGCGGAGCAGCGTAGCGAGAGAGAAGGGAGCGGGTTCGGGACCAGCTAGCCATGGCACCGCGCCGCCGCCGCCGTCGGGTGTGAGGTTTTAGAGAGTCGTCGCTTAAGTCTCCAACTCACGACGTGGACTTAAAGGGCGACGTTTGCTAAACCCTCGCCCGTCTTTTAATTGGGCTTTCAATTGGACAACCTTGGCCCAATGATCATGCGCAATCTACAAAATTGACGGACTAATTTGTAAAATCTATCAAACAAATATATTATAATTATCATCTTAGTCAATAAAATTGCGACATCAAAATGCTAAACTTGACTCCAATTAAATCCATTAATTTCTCTTAAACTCTAATGTCATGTTTATTTCGAAAGAGATAAAAAGGTAAAATAAAAATAAAAAAAATAATCAAGGGTAATAATTAAAAGGACATTTATTTTTATTAGAATCATTAGAGGGAGGGAGGGACGTTTTTATTTTTTATTTATTAAAAGAACGTCACATCTAACATTTCTTAAAGTATACAACTACTCTTAAATATACTATTTGATTAGTTTTTAACTTTTTGATAGATTAATTTTAAATTTAAATTTTAAACTGCTCAGACTTGTAATATTCAAGTTATAAGAGTTAGATTTCATATTTGTTATAATGTATATTTAATTTATTTAAAAATATTCATGTTATAATAATTATAATTTCATAATTATTATAATTTAAATTTAATTTATTCATCTAATATTTATGTCATAATAATTATGACATAGCTGTTATAACTTAAATTTATCATGTTCAATAATATTTATTTGTAACAAATTATAATTGTTACAATTCAAATTTATCATGTTTAATAATATTCACATCCTAGTATCTAGGAAATCATAATTATTATACTATTTATAACTGTTATGAATTCATAATTGTTACAATAAATTTATTTTATTTATGATTGATCGATTTAAAATTTATTATATGTGATATGAAATAATGATATCGAAATCTTTAAGTGTGTAATTT
>JBBUKS010000060.1:10725929-10738342 GCA_038050645.1 Hedychium gardnerianum
GGAATTATTTATTAAAAGTAGAACTGCTTCACCTCTTGAGAAGTAACTGGCCTGAGTTAAAAATTAAATAAGAGAAAAATATTTAGATTTATATATCTAGCTCCAAGTTTTGATCTAATTGATGGAGAGAAAAAAAAACTAAAAATTAAATGTTCGTGGAAGAATTTGTTTATATTCGTTTAATAAATATCGGATAAGTTCGAACAATTTATTAAATTAAATAAATAAGTTTAAACATATATATGTGTTTAACTTATTGATTGACGTTCATGCATAAAGATCATGTGAACTGTTTATGAATAATGTCCATGAATATAATTTATGAAATATGTTCATAAATAAAGTTCTTATCATCAAACTTGTAAATAGATAAAAAAAACTCAAAAAGAACAAACATACTTGATATTCCATCAATAACTAACTAAATAAAATTTAAAATATAAGAACTTTAAATAATCAGATAAGTTCAAATTGAAAATTCGATAATATTTAAATAAACTAAGCTCAAACTCAAAAAAAAGGAAGCTAAGCCAAACTTGAACGGTCGTTTCAATGACTTAGTTAATTTTAGGCTCGTCCTAGGCTTATCAAACAAGGTTGAACAACATGAAGTTTAGCTCGGCTTGACTCGTTTATAGCCCTATACCACCTTCACTAGCACATTGCTTTGTCTCTGCACACCACTACACCGATCTGCCTTCACCTCTACATCACTCCATCTCCGTGCACCACTGTGCTAATTCGCCATCTAAATCTACCACCGTCAAATCTTTAATTTGTAATCCTTTTTCTTTGCAATATAGCATTTATTTTATTATTATTATTGATAATCCAGGTGTCTAAATTTTACTCGACTAATCTTGGAAGAAGACATCCTTCCCCGCACAACTTATGCACATTTAGAGGCTAACCTCCAGAATATTCATCCCTACTAGGATTCAAATTTTGATCTTTTTATTTATTCTCCTAAGTGTTCTACCACTACACCATACCCGTGGAGGCAATATGACCTCCATTTTAAATTAAGGAATAGTTTGTGGCATCTATTGTACGTGCTTACATGATCAATGATTAGGAACATTAAAATGCTCTTTGTGAGTACCCTAATTAAAAATAAACAATTTGGTGCGATCAGGTTTTACTTCTTCTCTTCTCTTTCATTCAGTTTATCCTTTAGTCGAAATCAACCAAAGCATGTATAGTGTTTCGATAGATATGATTCTTGGACTCAATGTTTCGCAAGGGTGGAAGAACTAGAGTTCAAATCCACAATATCAAAAGGGGTTTGATCTTGTTGCTTGTTTTTTTCTTTTTTTTATTAGTTGGCATCAGGTATCTAACCCTTCAGCTCAACTAATCCTGGGGATTGACCAGTCTAGTCTCATGAAAGTTTTTCACTAGCTATCAGGATAAATCAAAAAAATGCACATGAAGGCCTATTCTGACAAACAGTGTTCTCAGATCTGCTATCCATTAAAGAAAAGATCCCCCATAATACGGAGAATGCACCTCATGGCCAAATGAAAGATCGGAGTTGAATGTCTCATAGATATATATTTACGATAGAGAGTTAAATCACAATGTTAGGGAAAAAAAGACATATTTCTCATTGTCACATGTACAAATTAATCGATCGAGTTTCGCTTCTAGGTGTGCTCATTCCCTTAGATTATTCTGATAGATTCGGTATCAATCTGACAATAACGAGAACATGTATCTCATGGAAAAATTCTAAATAAATTTGTACCCATTTTTTGAAATACACTTGAAAATTATAAATTTATCGACAATTTTTTTTTTTAAAAAAATTGAAAAGTCCTTAGTCTAATTGATCACGATGTTATATTCGTTGTCAATTTCCCCCACTCATTATTTTTGAACTAATCATTATTTTTGAACTAATTAAGATTATCTCGGATGAGCTGATGGCTAATGCATGAGGTGTTATCATCATGAGGTCTGGGGGTCAAATCCTGACTAGTAGTCAGGTTCCTGCCCTCCTTATGCACTAGTCACTGTTTGGGCTGACTAGACTAGCCCCCGTGATTTATCTCCTCCGTGTTGGTCCTGGGACGGACTGGCGGGGGCGCTGGGGCGAGCGTTTCACCTTTTGCCATCATGAACTAATTAAGATTAATTATAATAACAATAAGAGGTCGATTTAGAAAGTGAAGGATCAAGATTATACATCTCTCTCAACATTAAATTCGAAGGATTTGGACAACAATATATTAATATAGCTTCTCGACAGAATATTAATTACTTCATTCTTAATCCATATAAATATTAATGGTAAACCATGATACACACGGTATTACGACGCCATTTATTGCATGATATATATATTCATTATCAATACGTTGAAGTAGCTAGGGAAAAAAATGGAAAATTTATGGTATTATCCCACCTAACTTTTATATTTACTAAAAGACACATTTATTTTTTCCCTAGTAAAAATTGACACAAAAAAAATAAAACTTAGAAAAAAAAAAACTCAAGAAAATTCCGACGAGATTGCAAGTGTTAATTTGAGGTCGCAAACTCATAGTTGAGCTCGTACAATCACTGAAATCACGGCTAAGTGTGGCCACAATCGGTAACAAAATCACTCTTCTTCGATTTTGTGATTGGTTGTTGTCTCTTTATCGCGATTTCAAAGTCCTTGTAGTAATTTCACAGTGATCGTGAGTAGAAACTGATTCATATAATAACTTTCCTGTCCTCTAGCTGAGGGCTGCTTAAGATACTCAATTATACTTTTTTTTTAATAGTACAATTAAAGATGCAAATTTAGTCCACCAAAATTCATTCTTTTCATACTCAAAGTTTAGTTCACCTCTAATTCTTATATCTCGTGAACTTTGTGCTTCTCTTGAGGTTTTTTCTTCCCATAATTTTGTATTTTTTTTATAAATAGGAGAAAAGGGTATTTGGATAAATATAAAAGCTAGATGTCTGTTTTAGATTTTCTTTTCAAGTTGGATAGTTAATTTGATAAATTGTCATTAAAAAAGTGATTAAGTGGATTAATAGTGATGATCTTAAAACCACTACCACCTTAATTCATACAGGAAAAGGTTAGCACTTGGGTTGATTAAAGCAACTTATAATACCTTTAATAAAGCAATTAAGAAAATTTCCAAATTCCTTTCTTAAGTTTTAGAATTTCCACAAGGGATGTGTCTCGTTAGATTTGGGAAATAATTAGGAGAGATCTGGTAAATAATGAAAATAAAGGCACTAACGGACAAAACGCACAGCACAAGACAGACAGTGCAGTTACGACGACCTCAATCTCACGAACAACATTAATTAAGCTTCTGTGGGATTCGTGGGCCAGCCACGGAATCCATGCGTACATCACCGGTGCACGAATCTCGAGGCAGAGATCGACGGTTGATAAAGGAAAGAGGTGGAGTGAGTGGGTGGGTGGAGTGGCCGCCACGCTGAATTTGCGTGGGCGGCATCGATGTTGACTGCAGTACTAATCGCGGTTGACTTTGCGAGCATGTTTGACCGGGTTTTGTCGCGTGGTTGAACCACGTGGATGAAATCTAACTCTTTTAGGGCGTATTTACTGGAGTAGATTTATTATTTAATAAACAACTTTGAGACTTGAGAGGGCAAGCAGAGTCTCAGAAAGGAACAAATAAGGTATATTCTATGGATTAAATGACAAAACCTGATTAATCTTATCCCATTAATTCGTCTATCAAATAAATTTAAAATATAATTTAAATATTTAGAGATTAACCTCTAGAATATTTCTTTAGAATATTCATTCTTCTGATTTGAACTATGATACTTTATTATTATATTACACCCACGAAGGTTAAGAAATAATTATTTTTAAAAATAATTCCAAGTATCCATACCCTTATAAATTCAACTAATTCAGGAGGGCAGTTTTCCTCCGATTCTTCCATCGAAAAAATTTAAAAGCACAAGTGACTCTTCGTCCAACGGTCAACATCTAGGTTTTTCGAGATAAATACCTTATAATACATTGTAAGAGCCGTCAACGTTCTTAGATTTATCATTCTACTAGAAAAAAAAACTTTGCAATGCATCGTAGGAGAGGTCAGCGTTCTTAAGTTTATTATTCCACTAGAGGAAAATGTAATGTCCTATTGTAGGTCGTAACAGGAATAATTATCTATTTTTTTATATCAAATATTCAAATCTTATAATTCGACTAATCTTAAAATAGACAGTTTCCCATATTCCATTAACCAAGTAAATTCAAAAAGTACGATGGTCCACAGCCTAACATTACCAAATGTTCGAGCATTGCAGGCGTTCAAAAATGCGCTATGTGAAAATCATACTTTCATTGCTAGATTTATCTCGTTCCATCACACCGTGTCCGGGGCAGGAATAATCATTCTTTTTTTAATCTAGGTATCTAGCTTTTCGAACTGATTAGTCCGGGAGGTGATTAGCTTGGTCCCACAAAAATTTTCTACCGTCCACTAGGATAAATCGAGAAGCATTTGCGGATGCCCATCCAAGCGATAAACTTTATTAGGGTTGTCGTCCCACTGGATGAAAATCTCTGTAATATACCACAATTAAGATTCGAATCTTAGATGTCTAATTAACCGCTTGAAGGGCCTAACCACTGCACCGCAATCTCGGGAGCATAAGAATAATCATCCATGTGGCAAAAGGTGTCTCACTCATCTCCAGCGTCCCTCATCATCGGCCCCACAACGAGATGAAAAGAAATAAATCACAATGATCGAATGACCTCTTTAGGTGGGAGAAATTTTATTCCCCCCGGAATTATTCCCCTCGAGAATTCGATTTCTATTCTTATGTGATAATCTACTATCTAAATACCAACTCGGTTATGCCCGTGGGGGTACAAGAATAATCATCCATACGCTGATCTTGAGCACCCCACACAACTAGCCCCACAATCATATTTAGAGAGGTAAATTAGGAAACCGAAATGGACCCATATGAGAAAGTATATTCATGACTTTTACCACGATTCAACCCTTACTTAAATATGACAATTCTATCACATGATGATAACTCGATCATGCCCTTAGAGGGGCCCACAAGAATAATAATCCATTATAGCAAATCTACCACCCACACCAGAATAATCATCCATGATTAACTATGTTGGATAATATCGGACCTAGGATGACTGGTCCGGCTCTACGAAATTTTTTCACCAATCTCCAGGGTAAATCAGGAAGCGCTAATGGAGGCCTATCCAAATGACCAACATTCTTAGGCCCGTTTCTCACTAGAGAAAAAATTCTTGCAGTATGCCACAGTTGAAATTCGAACCTTAAATCCCTTGATTATCCATTGGAGGACCTAACTATTGCACCATTACCTCAGGGCGAGAATAATCATCCATGGTCGCAAAAGACGAAATACTCGCCCCCAGCGCCCCCGCCAGCCCGTCCCAGAATCAACACGGTGGAGATAAATCACAGAAACTAATTTACTAACCCGAACAGTGACTAGTGCACGGGAAAGAACAAGAACCTGACTATTAATCAGGATTTAATCTTAGCCCTCATGATGACAACGCTCCATGTATTAACCATCAATCCATTCTGTGAGAACAAGAATAATCATCCATGATGACAAAAGGCGAAACTCTCGCCCCTAACGCTCCCGCCAGCATGTCCCAAAACCAACACAGAGGAGGTAAATCACGAAGACTAGTCTAACTAGTCCGAACAATGACCAATACATGAGAGAGAACAGAAACATGATTACTAACCAAAATTTAATTCTCAAATTTCATAATGTCAATACTTCATATATTAATCATCTATCCCTCCGTGAGAACTAAGAATAATCATCCATGTTAATACATCATGTGATTAATTAATAATAAAAGGAAAATGAAAATTTGATGTCCATAATGGGCATGGTAAAAACGACGGAAGCAAAAGTTTTATACCGAATGCTTCCAATAGATTATACAACGTCCATATTTACATTAAAAAATTTGATTAGCCATATGGCATCATGATCTCCATAGAGTTACACAAATCCACTTGAGGACCATCAAAATGCCTGGCTGATGGTATAGTTCTCTTCCCCGAAAGAAGAGCAGCAAATTTTGCAATCTCTATGAACAGCTACCATTCCTCTCCGAACAATCGCTTATGTCGCTGAAAAGAAAACCCGAAAGTCATATGAGAAAGATACTTCATGAGAACAAGACTAGTTACATTGCGCTTTGTAGTGTAGATTAATCTAGTCGAGTGAATTATAGAGATGTCGAACACACGAAGGAATAACAAATTGAACTAGCCTTGAGAAAATAAGAATCGCCTATTTAGAACTTCAGTGCATACCTGAGGTTAATCAGAGACAAGTAATGGCTTCACTACCCAGGCCTCCTACCAAATGGTGCCTGATTTTCCTGCAAATCATTTTAAAGGAAAATTTTGATATAAATAATCAAAATCGTATGAGAAAATAATACTAATAAGACATGTTCTCAATTTTTATAACCTGCAACATTTGTTGGATGTGCCAGTGCATTCTTGATGGATCTCCAAGATTTTGCTGTCCAAAATGGTTCTGCATACATAAATCTTTTTCCTTAAAGGATGAATTCCAAACTATCGATGAGCATACTACAATAAACAGAAATAATCATGCTCCCACCTAAGCAAATAAAAAAAAATACAACAATCTTCGAAGAGAAGTATTAGTTCTAACATCTATGCTATGAACCTGTAATGTAGGACCAGATTGCAGTTGATTGCCTAGAGGATGCTGGTGGTTTGTTTGCAGTCCATAATGGGCACCAAATCCCAAGTCATTTTGGTTGACTTCTTCCTGGGTAGACAATATTACAACGAAAATGAGAAAGAAGAGATTGTGGATAATAAATATAAATAAAAAACTAAACAAAATGATCATGAAGCTAACGAATAAAGAATTGTTCGGTAAAAATAGTAGTCACCATTATATCAATCATTCCATGTGTTCTATCATGAGTGCCAAATTGAGCAGCAGTTGATGAAGATTGAAACAGATTACTCTGGTGCCCATCAGTTGTTGTCCTCAAAGGGTCCTAATCAAAGTAGAGAGTTTGGTTAATAACATATATTAGGCACACAGAATACAACATTACCAAAGTACCTTTTTGCCACTTGAGTCATTAACTGGTTCTGCTTCACATTCTTTCCTTTTCTTGGGTGGGCGTCCTCTTCGCTTAGTTGAAACAGAATTAGATGTTTTGTCACCATCAATGATACCAGCCTGTGATGCTCCATGATTTTCATCGCTTCCGGTCACCCTAGTAACAGAAGACACGAGCCTGTTGTGCAGATCCTGAAACGAGTTGTCATCTAACAGAGATCTTTCCACTTCTCTAATTAACTTCAGAGCAAGCTGATACTTCTCATCAGACACCATACCCACTTCAACAAGTTGAAGGCAACGCAAAGAAAGAGAATCGTACTGCTCAACCTGCCGATTGCCATAAAAGTCTTTTGAGGAACGCTCCAAAGCATTCAAAAGCTTGAAATCCTTTCTCCAACGATTAAGGATGTACTGAGGTGGAACCTCATATACTTGCTGCAAACTTAGAACTGACAGAGCATGTCTGCATAAGATCCCTGTGAACTGAAAGAAGCCACATATACATTGCACCTGAAATTCATCAACATGATACAGCACCTCATAATACTTGTCATTCTCTCTTTCAACACTTCCAGTGTAGGAACATACTCGTACCTCAAATGTAGATATAGAGCTGTCTACCTTTATTAGTGAAACCTGGCAATAAAGAGCTGCCTTTAACTCATTCTGGAAAATTTCAAACATGCTAAGTGTATATATTTCAGAAAGTTGTTGCTCCATAGGAGAATCTGATACCGTAATCTGGCTCTTGTGGTATGAGTCAAAATCTGCTTTTGCTTCCAACTCATATTTGGTTTGCAAAACCATTTCATAATTTTCTAAAAATTGCTGTAAAGAAGTTTCAGGATAAACAAACCCCTCAAAAAAAGGACTTGCACTCTTTTCATCAAGTGTAGTGGACAACCCAGCCCAAAACATATCCTTCAGATAAACAGGTGCCCATAGTTTCCGATTTTCATATAAAGAGTTCAACCATTCATTAGCCTCAAGTTCATATGTTTTAGTCAGGTTTCTCCAGCCTTCTTCAAACTCATCAACTTTTAAAGAATTGTGTATTAATTCAGTCATGGCTTTATGAATTGTCTTACATTCTGTATGCTCCCTTAACTTCTCAGGAATACTTCTACTTATATCAAACAGACAAATTCGATGGCGGACTTCTGGTAATATTTTGGCAACCACACTTTGAATAGTCTTGGACTGATCAGTGATGATAGCATTTGGATAGTGCTCCGACATACATGTCAGCCAGGCCTTAAATAACCACAAGTAGTTTCCAGGGGTTTCATCAGCAAGTAAACCACAGCTTAACAACACCTGTTGACCATGACTGTTTGACCCAATGAATAGAACAAGAGGAATCTTGTATTCATTTTTCAGGTAGGTTGAATCAAAGTAAACAACATCACCATAACAATGATATGCTGATCTTGACCTAGGATCGGCCCAAAACACATTCCTTAAATGACCTTCCATGTCTAGATCCAGCATGTAAAAAAAATTTGGATATTTGGTCTGCATCCGTGCAAAAAACTGGGAGATGGCATCCTTGTCACCTTCCGCCAGCTTCATTTGTCCATCATCAATAGAGTTTAAGAATTCCAAACCAACATATGGTAAGTGCTCACGTCCTGCAGCTCGCACGGCGAGATCTTTAGTTGCTCCACTAGACATATTTTTATAGCATCTAAAGAGGTGAGCCTCTGATGGATTAAGTTCATGGTTGTGTTCAAGTTTAGCTTCAACTACATGCAACAAACCATCGCCCCATAGCTTGGCTATAAATGCAGCTTCACAATTTGTCTTTGTTGATGGCCTAGATTGGTGGTAGCATGCTTTTGTTTGTGCCTTGCCCTCTTTACTGCACACAAGTACAAGTCGTCGGCAAAGTCCATAAGTTGTAAAAGATGACTTTTTTATAGTAACACCAAATCCTGTGCGCATCGCATATCGTTTATAGAAAGTGACAGCTTCCCCATAGGAGCTGAACACCATCCCCAAATGAGGTACGCCATCATCTCCACTGGTCACTAATGGTAATTGACCATCAAGTTCAGCCTTATCAATTTTCTCCTCGACAATATCATCCTCAATAACTAGTTCTTTGGTCTGAATGATTTCTCCTTCAATGACTGTATCAGTTTCCATACTCTGGAAACAACTACAAGTTTAACCTGGCAAAATAATAACAAAGGATGCTGGCGGCGTGGACTTGCAGAGTAACCTGCAGCAAGAAATAGAAAATCTATTTACAATGTACCAGTTGTGAGATGTAATGTATCTAGCCAATATGCTTCATTCCTCCCATGCTCATGCTGGCAGCTCCCTCCTCATCATACCTAACATCTAAAAAGTATCACTATCCTTTACAATCATTTCTCCTCCCTATGCCCCACTTCAATGATACAACGAACAATCAGAACAACAGAAATTCCTCGAATTTGAAAAACAAAAAGCAACAAGGAAAAAATATTTTTTAAAAAATCAAAAGATTTGCGTCTAAAATCAAGGACGCGTGAATGTACGGAACCCTAGAATATCTACGCAAACAGACAATGATGCGACAAATTAATTTTTCATCTTGAAACTCAAGGATAGCATGATCGAATAACAACAGCAGCATCAGGAAAAAGAAGAGAAAAAGAACCTGGATGAGATCAAGGAGCATGAAGGGACAAACACTTCGATTCGATCGACTCAAAGCCCGTTTCTTGTTCAATCAGGGAAAATAAGCGAATTTAGGGTTCATCCCGGCAAGAACGAGCGCGATGGCGAGATCGAAGAAGAGGGCTGCGATTATTATTTGCACCTGACCTGGTTACCCGGACTTCTCACCCTGTCGGGTTTGTTTGGGTGTGCGCATTTCGGGTGCGATTACTGTTAGCGGATTTTGTGTCGCATATGAAACCCGCATCCGCACGGGAAAATTCCAAATAAATCGTGTTTTATAACAGTACCCTCTGTTTACTTTGACGGAAAGTAGGATGGAAATAAAACATGAAAGATTTTATGTAGAGGAGAATTCTTCACATAAAAAAATTACACAGAATTCTCTTTTAAAAAAAATCTCCTCTACGTAAAATCTTCCTCATTTGAAACTTTAGAATTTTCTTTTACTTTATAAGTTGTTAACATATTGTATATATAAAAGATGCTACAAAATAAAGTCATTATTCATTTATTTTGTTGACTGTTGAATAAAATACATAAAAAATATGTGTAATATCTTGAAATGCATCTTGTAACTTTCTGCATTGAGAGTAACGAGAGACGGGATTCAAGAATTAGAGATGTGTTGAATTTTGGATGGGGAAGGATGGACTAAGTACCAAAACAAAATGAATATATATATATATATATAATATTGATAGTCTACGCATTTTATCCTGTATAATCATGTGTACCTACTGAGGTGGCATAATCCTGATCACTGATCGTATCATACATATTTTGATCAATGATGTGCAGGTGGCCACCTCAGCAGGTGTTCATGGTTATACATGATAAGATGTACAGACTAACAGAACTCTCTATATATAAAAGAATACATCAACTATCTTTGATGTCAAATTGTAGACTATAAAAAATCTATGTAATTTTTTTTTATCGGACTAGAGCTCAGCACAACCCTATCTTAGATTCATCTCTGACTATAACACATTCAGAGAAATAACAGAGCAGTCACTTGAATGAAAGCCCCAATCTACTTTATATTTAGTTGCCATTTGATTTTAAATACTTAATCCCTTTTAAACTAAATAGATCTCTTTGAGTGTAATGATCAATTATAACCCTATAAACCATCTTAACCTCCTTTAAACTTAACGAGTTGATGGTGAAGAGAACATCATATTGAGCATGAAAATCCATAAACTATTGAACATGAGATCAAATTGTGTATTTTAAAAGTAATTGTACAATATAATATACAGCATAAGACATATACAATCTACAAAATAGGATTGCCAAAACAATGGTTTCTTCATAGCGATTTACGTTGAGCTTTTCATTCACAACTAATGTAGTGTTGTTACAACATGTGTGCTGATAGCTGGCTTTGATTGTCCAAGCATATGGATCATCTGTCTCACTTGAGCACTGTACGATGTTTCTTCCTATCATCAATGCTACTAGTTTTTTTTTAATCTAGGTATCCAAGCGTTTACTGACCCGATTAATCCGGGAGGTCAATGACCTTCTCCCTAGTTCACCCACAAGTAAATGATACGTGCAAACTGTAAGTGCACGGTATCGTCAAGTAATCAAAATATCGTCCACTTCCAGAAGATCGAGAAAAGATGTGTGTGGAAAGAGAAACGAGAGTGATCCAATGGAAACGGGGAGAAAGCTAGTTTGGAAGGTGATTCTAGGGCTTCAGTTTCATTATGACTATTGTCAATGAATGCACTTCCTTTTATCTTGACGTATGATTATAAAAGAATTCGTCCAAAGATAATCAGATGTGTCTATGGGTAAAGAACGAAAACACCGATGTGTCTATTGTTACATTTGAGAGGTGTCCCGAGGCAATCATATTATGATTTGCACTTATTTATTGGATAAATAAATGATTCACTATTTGAGTGTACATTCTTTATGTGTTTGTATTAAATATGGTAATTAAAAATAATAAAATAATATGCGTTGACCGAGAAATAAGTTTAAAAAAAAATTTGGGATATTTTAGAAATTTTTCAGGATTTAATCAGAGTTATTTAGAGGAGTTCACGGGGATATAAATAATAGGCTTTTGGAAGGCCTGTTTGGAATATCAAATAAATTGAGAGTTGATTAAATTGATCAAACCCTAAAGTGGAATTAATTGACTTAAGTTAAGATTTAATTAACCTAAGTTATATTATTATTAAACCGAAGTATATAAATTATACCTAAGTTAATTCCTCTTCTCCCACCGATTCCTCTCCTCGCGATTTCTTCTTCTCCATCGCAGCCTTGTCGCCATTGATCAATCGTTGCCTCTGCTTGTTGCCGCCGGTGTTGCTTCAACTCCTTCTCCTCCGGCCGATGATCAACCACACCAGTCGATCGCCATCCCCTTGGGGCTGTGCGATCGCCGGCATCGACCCGATGCCGTCTTCACCACCATGTTGTCAGCCGCATCTGAGCAGTGATCGGAGAGCCAAGCTCCGGCCCTCTCTGTTCTGGAGATCAACAGATGACCTCTTTGAATTTGCCAGATTAAGTTAGATTGGGTTGGATTGTCGCCGAGCAAGACTTAGGTCAGATTTGATCACCGATTTCCTCTTTGCTTTGATCAACTT